>JAODAL010007402.1:0-125427 GCA_025379985.1 Phyllomedusa bahiana
GGCACAAGAGGTCAGAGGGGCACAATGACTTTTTTGGAGGTGGAAAAAAAGGGAGAGGCCAGAGTGCACAATGACACATGTGGGGTCAATGCAGCGCGCATGAGGTCAGAGAGTGGACAATGACAAATTTGGAGGGGGGCAAAAACGGAGTAGGCCACGATGGCAAATGACACGTGTGGAGGTCCGGGGCAAGCAGCAGCTGAGGTCGAGAGTGGACAATGCTTTTGGGAGGGTGGCAAAACAGGAGTAGGCCCAGGGGCCAATGAAGATAGGGAGGTGGGGGGGGGGCGGAGGGCAACGCATGGGGCGGAGTGGCACAATGACACAGTGGGGGAGTGACCACAGAAGCACAACGCGCAGCAGCTGGGGTCAGGATGGCACAATGACAGAGTGGGAGGTGGGGGGAATACCGCCCCTGGTAAGATGGTTGGTGGAGATGGAGAAACTGTAAAGCAGATGTGTGGTTTCAGGCGGGTGGCGGCATCAGAATAGGGTGAGGAAGGTAGTTTGACCCAGACTCATTTTCACATTTTGGGGTTTGGGCGTCATGGCTGATGTGTTGGCCCCTAAGGCATTGGGTGTAAAATTTTCCGGGCGATCCACGCCAAATTTCATCTTGACAAAGTCAGCGTTCACTTTTCCCCGTGGACAAGGGGGTTTTCCCCCTTGGGGGAAACGAGGGCCCACCCCCACACTGAACCCCCCGGCTTGATGACACATTCCCCCGGGCAGGACGCTTCCCCACTGCAAATCAGCAAGTTGCGGCCACACCCCCCGTTTGGTGCTCAGTAGTCCGCGGATTTCTAAGGGGTGGAGAGTGCTGCCCAAAGTAGGCCCCACTTGTTTTTCGGGACCTCCGGCCCTGCTGCGCTGCTGCTGTTTGCTGGGACTGCCCCCCTCATTAGGGGGGGAAAGGAAGTGCATCAGTGATCAGTTTTAGGTTGTGTGATGGAGTGGTATACTCCTACCCCCCACCTTCCCCCAGCACCCGCGGCAGTAGTAAGGGGGAGCGTGAAAAAACCCCGGGTCGCCCTGTCAAGGGGGGACGATGCCGAAAAATGGGCCAGCCAGCCAACGGGGCTCGGAGGTTTTCCCCTTTATGGGTATTTGAGTTTTTTCCTCCCTCTCAGCAGGGGGAAAAAAAGGTCCCATTTTGGCCCGGGTTTAGCGGGGGGGTCCAATAGGATGGAAAAGGCAAAAAAGTCTTTCCCTTTTCCCGGAAATGCGATATACAGGTGTCACTAGCCGGGGGAAAATTTTCGAATGTGCGGGCCCATCTGCACAAATGACCCGAGGGGCTCCCGCCCCCATCTCCACTGTATACTGCCAGGGTTTGGTTTTGGGGGGTCATTTTGCCTCGTTTTTCTCATCTCCTTTCTCCCTCCTCCAGGGGCTTGTTTCCTCCTCTCTTATACCTGGGTTTGAAAAAACACTATTTCCCCCGGGACAAGCTTTGGTCCAAGGGTCCCCCTCCTCCTTTCAGTCCCCCCCGGCTGATGGGGGGCCGCGAGATATAGTCGCACGTCTCCAGCCCCTTCCCCAGACAGTTTTTTTCAGCATCTGTTCCAGGACTTTAAAAGCAGTGGAATGAGTTATTCCATCCCAAAGGGTCGGGCAAAAAAACTTTCCCCTCCTCGAATGGCCCAAAAAAGGGGCGGGTTTGTCACACATGGGGTCCCATGGTTGACATCAGGTGGCCAGGGGAGAAACCCCCTTTTTTTTTTTACCCTGGATCATAAAAAAAATCTTTTAATGGCCTTTTTTTTCCCTTACAGTGGGGCCCAAAAACATGTGGAGGCTGGAATTCCAAAAGGTGGGGAAATAGGGCTTATCAGAGTGTTTTGGGGGGGAGGCCGTTCTGCCGCTGAAAACTCGAGGAGGGTTTTTTCCCGGGTTTGTAGGAAGGGGATAAAAAAAAAAAAGTGCAAAAGCCCCATTTTTCCCTGGCCATTTTAAAGAATTTTCTGAAGATCGGGGGTTAGACTTTCGGGAAAACCTTTTAAAACCAGATTAAACCCACGTGCCCTTTGCGGGCGCATGGACCTTTCCTTCCCTTGGGTTTTGCGCGGGGGACCCATTTTCCCTTCCCATTTCCACCCACCAGGGTTTTTTCCGTTTTGGGCAGTTGGGCGGGGGGGAAAGCCACAATCGTTTTCTTGCTGCTTGACGCGGAGCAGTTCCCCCCCTGTGGGGACTTCGTTCGCGAGGAAAGCCAGGTGTAGAACTGGGGGGACCCCGTTTGTCCCACACTTTGTGTTATGATGGAGCAGTGTTTTGTGGAGGCTAAAGGATGGTGGTGGTGGGGTGGAGGGGGAGGGGGACATTGGGGGCGGGAGCCGCAGTTTTCAAGTGGGGGGGAAACCCGGGCTCTTGCCCAAAGTTTTTGGGGATCCCTTTGGGCAGGAAGCACATTCCCTAAGGACATATACTGGCCCGGGAACCGAAATTTACAGCTCCAAACGCCCGTGTTGGGGTCCCAATTGGAAAAAACCCGATAAAGTCGAGGGGGGCCCACCTTCTTTTCTACCTATTTATGAAGTGTGGAAACTGCCTTTATGGAAAAAAAATTTTTTGGCTTGGAACTCTATCTCGGCCCGCACAACCCCATTAGTTTCTAAAAGGGTGCAAAAACCACCTTTTGGGAAAAGGGGAGGGACTGCATTTCCAAAAACTTGGGACAGGAGAAACGGGTAGTTTGCTGCCCCTTAAAAGGGGTTTGGACGCAAAAGTTGTTTTTGAAATCGCCCGCTGAATGATTGTGGCGCCTTGAGTAGCGGGGAGCAGGGATTGGCCCCGGGAGTGATGGCAAAGAGAAACAGCCCCCTTCTGCAGAGGTGGGGGACCCTTGACTGGCTGCAATGGCATGCGTCCCACTGGCCGCTGCGCGGTGGCGGGGATGGACCACCAATCTGAGCCCTTTTCCCTTCCCAGGCCACCGGGGGTGTGTTTTGATGTGTTGCCCGGCGGACCGTGGTCCCAAACCTTTTTAGTCCCGGGCCCCCCCCCCACGTTTTCCCCTTTTGCCCCGATTTTACATATACCCATATTGGGTTTTCCTTGGTGTCTTAGCAAAAAAAACTGCCCACCCCGGGAGTACCCGGTTTTAAAACCCCCCAACCCCCGCACTGAGTGGAATACTACCGCCGTTCCCTCGCTGACCCCTGTGACGCTACTTTTTTGGCCCCTGTAAAGGGGGTTTTCTACCCCGGGGGGCCGCTTGGCTCCTGCCCTTTCAACTGCTGTTTACCCTGTTTAAAATTCCGGCCACAAAACCCCAAATTTTGGGCTGGCTTTTCCCGGCTGCCTGATGCGCAAGCGGGGACGCCCCCCTTCTCCTGACTAGTTTAAATCCCTTGCTTCCCCGGCCCCCAAAGGGGTGGTCGGCTAAAATATCTTAAATTTGTGTTTCACCTTTCACTGCTGTCCCCCTCACCGGGTCTTGGTTTGAAACCGAGGCGGGCCCCCTCCAACATAAAATTTCCCTTGCACTCTCCACATCTATATTTTGGCCCCTATTTAAAAGAAGCAGGGGATTTTGGGCCCCATTTTTCGCTGCCAAGTAGCTGCTGACGGGCCCTTCAAATTTTCATCCTGCTATTTTGTGGCACTGACCCAAGACCATAGTAGCTTTTGGTTGAGGGAACCGGAGGGAACTGAGGGGGTTGGGGGACAGGTGGGGGGCCGCTGACCCGCCCTGGGCCAGGGCCATCTAAGGGTTGTGTCTGACGTTTCCCACCGACTCTTGGCGGGGGTTTGGGTCGATGTCATCGGGGGGGAAGGGGGATGCCCTAGTAAACCCAAATTTCAAAAAACCTTTGGGGTTGCTGAACAACCCCGGGCCCGCGGATGACACCGGCCGTTAGGGCCTCACTGTTTTTGGACCCCGCGGCGAAGCCCCCTTCCCCGGGGGCCCCCCCCCCCCGCCCCCCCCCCCTGGGGCCTGTCCAGGTTTTTTGGGGCCCACTGCCATTTCGCGGTGAAGACCCTGCCCTCTCTTTTCTGCTCTTTTTTTTAAAAAATGTACGCACTGTTGTTGAAGATATCTGTATTAAAAAAATTAAAACACCTGTTTTTTGACCCCCAAATAAACCCCAGTAACAATCTTGGGAAAACCCTTGGATAAAAATTTGCGCCCCACAAAGGGGCCGGGAAAAAAAATTTATTGTATTTTGTCTTTTAAAAACCCACGTGTATTTTATGAATGTAAAACCCAAAACAGGTTTAAATTAACCTTGGGGTTATGAATTTTGTTTCGGGAAAAAAATGTCTTCTTTGGCGGTAAAAAAGGGAAGGTGTCTTTTAGGGGACCACAACAGCAAAAACAACGCAAATTTAAACCCCCGGGAAATGAAAAATTGGGTTAGAAAAAATTTGGAAATTAAAAAAACAAACCAGTTTTGTAGCGTGTTAGAAGGGCGTGTTTTTTACGGTACAAGCAAGAAAAAAAACTTGTTTTTTAAAATTCGGCTTTTGTTTATGTTTCGGGGAAAAAATGTCTTTTTTGGGGGGAAAAAAAGGACGGTTTTTTTTTAGTCCCCAAAAACAGCGGGAACAAACGTTAAATTTAAAACCCCCTGGTTGAAAATTTCCCGCAAAAATAATTGAGAAACCAAAAATGAAGTGGTTTTTGGGAAATTGAAAAACGTTGTTTCTTTAAATGAATAAAAACAGGAACAGGTTTGAAAACCCCTTGGATATTCAATGTGCTGTTGGCAGATAGCATAAATTTTATATGCAGTGCATTGGACGCCAAAGGACTTCAGTTCCAATTTCCCCCCCCAAAAACAGAATTAGGAAAAATTTTTAAGAGAAGCAGTTTTCTGGACAAGCCCGGGGGACAAACCCCCAAAAAACGTTTTTATAAAAATTTAGTTCTTTTTAAGAGATTCATTAGCAGCCCCCGGGAGCCCTTCCCCAATCAGTTTAAATGGGGGTGGTTTGAGCTCCCGCGTCGCGGCCCGGATTTTTATGTGCGGGGGGGACGTCCCCAATCCCCCCGGTCTTGATTGGGGTTATTTTCTGCAAATGTCCCTGGGGGCTATGCCCCTTTTTCCTCCCAGAGTTTTTTTGTCCCCTGTAACACCATGTGCTTGCAGCCATTTTTCAATCAAAAGCCCCACTTCGGGTTTTTGCGAAGTTTCCCCAAACTTCGAAATTTGTTTCAGAACCAAAGTTTTTCCCCGAAAATTTTAAAAAGAATTCCACTTCGTTAGAATCAATTCGCCCCTCTCTTTTGCAGGAAAAGGTTTTGGCCCGAGAAAATGTCACGTCGAGGGGGGTACAGTGGGCCTGACTGCCCCAAACCCCCCTGTCCCTGCCTAATAGGGGGCTTTCCCCCTAGGGGGGCGACCCAGCAGCCCCCACGTGCTAAGTGCAGGGGCCGGGCAGGGGGAAATCAAAGCCCAAAAGTCCCCGGGGCAGGGCCCCAGTAGGGGGAAAGTATATGCCAAAAAACGTAAGCCAAAAGAATTGTCAAAAAACAAGCCGGGGGTCCAAACACGGTCAGGAGTGCAGTACAAAGTCGGGGGGGCAAAGGGCGAGGTCCGGGGGAAAACGAGCTGAGGTAGAGAAAGGAAAGAAAAAAAACCCAAAAGGAAACACAGGGGAAATAGCAAGGGGAAACCTTTTAGGAAAAAACTGAGAGAAGTGAGGAAGTTTTTTAAAATGAGGAACCCCGAAAACCCCCCCCCAAAAAGGGCGATTGGGTGCGGGCCTTTCCGGGGGCCCCCCAAATTTGGTCAGTGCCGGGAAAAACCCCTGACTTTTTTAGGGTGAGCGTCACTCCTAACCCCATAGCTCGCTTTTCCCCCGGGGGTGTCGAAGACTAGAGGGATTAACCCCCAAATGCTTTGCTACTTCACGGGGAAACCCTTTCGGGCCGGGGACATGGGCTCCCGGGGGAAAAAAGGGCAAGTCACAAAAAAGGAAAAAAGACTCCGGGCAAACCCGTTCAAAAATCTTCTACTTTTAAATGAAAAAATGCAAAAAGAGTGAAATCAGAAACCCCCGGAAAATTTTATATACACGAGTGTGCCTCAAGGCCCCTGTGCTATACAGTACAGTGTACCGTCAATATGTTCACTGGACACCCCAATTACTTTACATACCCGCCCGCCTCAGAAATTTCCTAGAATACCCTAAGAAACTAGAAACATTTGGGGGTTGTGTGTTTTTAAAGGGGGGGGTTTTGCTTGAGTTGTAACCAAAGCTTAAAAATTATAATTATGCCCCCTATTCTCCCAAAAGGGTTTAAAAATTTTTTTTGGGCCCTTGTTTTTCTTTGTTACAGCAGTTTTTCTTGCGCTATTTTTGATCTTTGTGATCTCTGTATTTACGAGTATTGCATAGCAAAGACTGCTGTTTTAAAGAATTTCTATTCTCTGTGATATATTTCTATATGTTGTTTTTATTTTTGTCATACTAATTTTTATTGGTGCTTGTTTCACTGCATGTGACTCGCACAATTTGGTCATGGTCAACTTGCTTTATGCATATAACATCCATAGATCTGTGTTTGAATCAGGCCACAACTAAGGGAGAGGATACTCCCGAAACACGTCAACCTGTACTCCTGCGCTTCCATCTGCCAGATGTTCTAAGTAAGATAACTCTATTGTTGGCTGTCCTCACTTGAAATGGAGATATTTTTGGATCATGCTGTTTTTAGTAATATGGAATAAAGTTTAACTTTTTATACTCCTCTATGGACATGGAGCTGGTCTGTTACTTTGGATTGTTCTGTTGTGGAAGTGGTTGAAACCCATTAGACAGAACACCTGTGGAGGAGGTTTTATAAGAGGCATTTTTCCCAAGCAAGCTGACTGTTTTGTATGTACAGATAACAATAAAAGTCCATTGGCCGAGCGTGCTGCAAAGCTGACAGCACCAATATAAGGCTTATTGTCCCACACTGGTACTGTTCCTGGATGATTGTTTGTGGCCTGACACAGACTGAGGGCCTAATTAATCTAACTGCATTCTTGGTAAGAGTCCCAAATAGGCTGGCATGCACGCTGACCGACCTGAGTCTACTTCTGTTTAACTGCCAGTCACAATTCTTGTATGAAAGGGCCCCTCTGTCAGAGTCTGGTACCAAAGATGGTGGTCACTCCTCCCTGTATTTGGATTTGGCACTCTATTTTTGCACCTTATTCACTAACCTCAATGATCCAGCAGACAAATCTCTCCTCTCTCAGCAGGATTCAGTCACCAACAAGTAATATAAAAAAAATCAGATGTCTTCCCATACATTACTCACAGGTTAAACTTTCAGAACAGCGGCAACTTTTGGCTAAACAGCAAAATGCAGTATGTCAGTTTGAAATTATTAATTATACACAAGATCATAGTTCCCTTGGGAGAGACAATGAGGCCACCATCCCACAATAGAGGTTGGTGTCCTTACCAGCCAACCACCATAAAAAACTCATCTTGTGCATAGCGCTGTGGGCATTGGACCTGAGCGTCCTTCATGAAGTTATAGACGCAGGAACCTCAAGCACATTTCCTGAGGGAATAGCTTTTGGCTGCACAATTCTCTCCCTGGATGGCAAGCTTGCCACAGCTGCTACCTTGGTTGGGGTCGGAACAGGGACAACTCACCATTCTTCATCTAAGAGAGGTTTCTCTGTATTCTGGAAAGGGTAGGTACCTCCTCTATGGACATGGGCTCCTCAAAATAACAGTGCCTCAACATGTTATGGTGCAGGTTCTGTGAGGATCCCCCAGTCCCTATTGTCTTCTCCTCGTAGACTGGGATGGCATATTTTACAATATATTCGGGACCACCTCCCATCCAACTTCCCAGATGACCTT
Organism: Phyllomedusa bahiana; assembly: GCA_025379985.1. NCBI lineage: Eukaryota > Metazoa > Chordata > Amphibia > Anura > Hylidae > Phyllomedusa > Phyllomedusa bahiana. The sequence continues at coordinate 7,816 of JAODAL010007402.1, forward strand.
TTGGCCTTGACATCACTCGGTCGTCTGGGATGTACTCATCTCTTTACATAGGTCTCAGGTTAGGGTATACCACTTGTTTAAGGTGTTCCCCGACAACCTTGTGCGCCAGTCTCTGCTGGCAGAAGTACTCTTCAGACCACGTGATGGTACTTCTCGGTGGTGGTTCCATAGGACTGGGCATATGAAGGTCTGCAATCTCCTGGCCTGCTCTTTCAAGCAAGAACATATGTAGAGAGTAACCGGTGGTGCTATGTACCCTGTTGTTATAGGCCCACATAGGTTCAGGTAGATACTTCAGCCACCTTGCCTTTTGACCTTCCTTCAGAGTTTGTAGTATCTGGATCAGGGTGTAGTTGAACTGCTCATATGCCCCATTCCCCTGAGGATTATACGGGGTGGTGTGGGAATGCTCAATCCTATGTAGTTGGTACAGTTCACTCAGAGCCCCTTGTAAGCATGCCCCCTGACCTGAATGAATCATTTGCGGACACCCAAACACCAGTATAATGTGTTTGCAGACTGCCTTGGCAGCAGACTCTGTGTCTTATCTCTGGGGTGTACAGCCAATGCATATTTCATGAAATGACCAGACCAGACGGTACAAGTCCCCTGAAGCAGAGTACCCAATCTGTACATAATCAATCATTAAGAACTCTATGGGCGCAGACGTCTGGATGGTCAGGACGGGAGCCCGCTGTTCAGTGCTCTTGTTCAATCCACAGGACTGACACTTGAGACAAGCCTCGGTGACTATGTCTCCCAAGTCAGGGAAATACACCAACCATTGGAGCCTCTTGTACGTTTTGTCACTCCCAAAATGGGCGCCCCTCTCATGGGCTCACGACTGGCTTCCGATCCCAAGGACATGGGAATAACAATCTGTTATCAGTACCGCAGTTCCGATTGTAAGTATATGGTCTAGCACAGGAGTCCCTTGGTAACACCTAACTTATCCCACTGCCTCAGCAACTTCTGACCCTCCGGAGTCAGCCGGGCCCACTCTTCTGGCCAGCGTCAGACCTTGGACCGAACTCTTTCACTTTTCATAGATCCAGGCAGCCATCTTGTCCCCTATCCAAATCAGCCAAGGTTTTCACCAACACCATAGATATCCCAAACGCCCCCACACTAGAGGGTACCACATCCTGGAACAACGTCAACATTGCATTTCAGTGTCCACTAGCACCACTACACTTTGAGTCAGTAATCCTACTGGAACTCGGGAGAGTTACCATTCTTCCTCCCTGACCTGAACTTGATGCGGTATTGGTACTTAGAAAGGTGAGCCATTCATCTCTGCTCAAGCACTCAGAGCTCGGCATTCTCTAGATGTGCCAATGGGTTGTTATCTGTCATGACGGTCACCTCTGCACCTATCAGATACTCCGTAAACCTTTCAGTCATGGCCCACACAAGTGCCAATAGTCCCAACTTAAAGGAACTACAGATGTCAGGATTGCACTTCGACTCTCTCAAAGACTGGCTGGCATAGGCAGTTATTCTCTTGCATCCATCCTGTAACAGCACGGCCCCCAGATCATGTAGAATCCCATCAGTATACAACAGGAATAGGGTTTCGAACCATGCATAGGCCAGAATCAGAGCATTGGTCAGTGCCTCTTTCAACACTCAATGGGGCGAATCTTTGGGCCCCCAGCTGCGGCTCTCACTAGCTCGTTTAATGAGCGAACCAGGGCATAAACCTTCGGTAGTATCCGGCCAGTCCCACAACTGCCTGCACCTCTCACAATGTACATGGGCGAGGTCCCTTGTGGACAGCCTCCGCCTTGCTGGGGGCCCGCTGTACCCCCTCCAAGGTAACTACATGCTCTAAGTACTCTATCCACTGTTGGAACAGTTGACACTTGTGGGGCTTGATCTTGAGTCATGATCTTGCAGCTACCCTAGGTCCTGCTACAGCTTTTAGAGATAATCATCGAAGGAGTTCCCGAGCACAACCACATCGTCCAGGTATATCAGTACTGCTTCCCTTTATCATCATCTACAGCGTTATTTGTCACTGTTATTGCAGGACTACAATGACCAGGACATCCCTATTTATATTTTCTTCTTCAACTTTGACTCTCTTGGATCACCCAATTCTCCAACATGCTGGCCATCATATATTTCACTTCCTGGTACATCTTGGGCAGGATTCGCAGATACCGTTCACTGATTGGCGCAACATCACCGATAGGTGTTTCATGCTGGGTGGTGGAAGCACACCCAAAGTCTTCATCATGTCTTGAGAACATCTCCTGGAATTCCCAAAGCGTGTGTTTCAACAACTGTAGTTGCTCTGGAGTCAGGACCTTGTGGTCCACCCCCATCAGGGCCATGATCACTCGGCCATTCCACTCTGCTGTCGGAGGCTTCCTCTGCCAGACCCTCACGGCATAGGTCCAGAATCACCTTTTATCTGGCTACAGCTTGAAGCCCTTTCATCGAAGGACATCTTCCTCGGATACGTAGACTTTAGTTAGCAGGAACTCGCTGACATTGAGGCATCTTACAGACATGCACCCATTCTTCACGGTGACGAGGGCCGGGCTACAAGTGAACGGTTCCATGACTCTCCCTGTAAGGCAGGTTTATTCAAGACCTCCAGTCCATACAATTGTCGTCCAGCTCCCACCAACAGCATCAATAGTTGTTCCTGTTGTGGCGAGATCTTTACCAGGATCTTCAGCAGCACCTTCAAGTGTCCAGTGGACAAACCGGATATAGGGGTCTTCCGCAGACTGCAGTTCCTCACCATCTGCTATTGAAGCTTGAGTCGTGGCTAATTGCCAATATTTTTACCCTTCTTTGGCATAGAGAAGGTGATTAAGGTCTCTTAGCACATTCATACCCAGTGTCACTTCCATTCCCCTCCAGGAGGGATGATTCCCCAGCATGACTCCCTTCTTGTCCAAACAGTTGGACCTGCATCCAGACTATCCCTTGCACGTCCATCTCACTGTTGTTGGCAGCCATCAACCTGATGACACTTCTGTCTTCTAGCTCCATCATGTGCCCTACGTGTCTCTTGAAGAACTCCAGAGGCATCACGGTGCAGTCTGACCTTGTATCGACTAAGTAGCATACAATCGAGCCTTATAATTTGGCTTCCATAATGGGACTGCTGGCATATAGGTCATGTTCCTCATGCATAGGGCTTAGCTTATGATGTACCACTGCAGAACACCTGGCTACTGCGGTGGTTGGTAGTTTAACCATGGCTCTGTCTCCACATGTACAAGGCACTCTCTGCTGATATGGCCGTAGTGTAGACATGCCCAGCAGAGGGGTCCTCCGCACACCAGATGGGTCTCTGTCAGTTGGTCCCCGCACCCGGATTGTACTGGAAGGGATGCTGCGGGAAGTTGAGGTAATTTCCAGAACTCAGGGCAGTCCCACTTTCATTTGGGACACTTCCAGCTGAAGTTCTCTCAGTTCCGTCCACAAAGCCTGGACCACATCTTTCAAGGACTCCAAGTCTTCTCCAAGACTCCTGCTACCTCTGGCGCTACTCACTGCTTTCACAGTTACAGGCCTGGATTCCTCTTCTCTCTCTACGGTGGCTAAGTTAACACTGTAAAATGTCAGGTCCATCGTTATCCGGGTCATCTCTTGCAATTTGTAAGAACTTGTTGGACAGTCCCACTATTAACTGGTTTCTTGGTAGTTTGTCCACTTCCTGGAAAGCTCCCATGGCCTATGGGTCTCAACACTTTATTTCATTCAAAGTCTCCTCTAAGGTGTTGGAGTACTGCATTAGGGTCTCGTCCTCTCATTGTGGCCAGTTGAAGAAGTGGCTTTGCAGTTGTATTACCCTGGTATGTCTCCTTTGGGCTCCTTCCAGTGGGGAGAATATTTTCTCCAGGCTGTCCCTCTCAGGCCGTACCATCACTGTTGCCTAACATCACCATCTAGAGCCCCCAATTTTAACGCCGGACGCAGTTCTGGAGCTAGGTTACACATTTTAACTGCATTATGCACCCTTTCAGTCCAGTCCTACGTCATGTTTTTTCTATCAAAATTGGCACCAGGGGATAATCTCCCACCACATCCCTGTCTATAACGGTAGCTGTATCCTACCAACTACACCAAGTAGTAAGCTTTGTATCGGTGTGGGCTCCCCAGACTACAGCAAAGTTACGAACAAGGAAAGCAACTCCACCTCCAGTTCAACCAAGCTAGAAAAAATTTGCTGAAATATGCAAATGAGTGAAACCCCAGAATTACATACACACTTGTGTGATCCAAGGCCCTTGTTCTTATTAGATGTGCTGCCGTCAATATGTTCTCCAGACACACAATAACTTTACCTACCAGCGGGCTCAGAAAGGCCGACCACTATTAACTATTAATACCCTGAGAAACAGGAACAATCGTGTGGAGGTACATTTCAAGGGTGCACTCCCAGTGTAGCACAACAGCTTACAAACTTATCAACTATATCCACTATTCCCATAACACAGATAACAATAAAAGTTTATTGGCTGAGCGTGCTGCAAACAGCAGAATGCAGCATGTCAGTTTTAAATCATTAATTATACACAAGCTTAGGCTGCGTCCCTACTGCACAGGATAAAAACCGGCCTGTTTTGCGGCCGTCCCCACGGCCGCGGGGGGACGGCTTTTCTCCGCGATGAGCGGAGAAAAGCCCTCCCCCTTCACATTCATTTGCACATATTCCCCGAAAACCGGATGGAAGAATGTGCAGGTAGAATGTTTTGCGGCCGGACCGCGGGCAGAAAAACCGACCGACAGAAAACCCGTGCACGGCTTTTCCATAGAGCACCATTGTGCTCATTTTCGGCCGGTTTTCCAGGCTATCTGAAAAACCGCAAACCGGCTGAAAAACCGGCCGAAAACCCGTGCCGTGGTGACATGCCCTTATAGTTCCCCGGGCAGAGACAATGAGGCTGTTCCAGCATACCACAGATTCATACCCAGATCCACTGAGAGTGCCTCCACATAGATGAGTTGGCCCAGATAATGCCATAAAAACATTCCCCAGACCATAACGCTGCCTGACACACAAACCTTCATCAGTTTGTTGAAGCAGAACCAACACTTTGCCACACAGTAAAGGTAATGCTATGAAAATTGAAGCTTTTTATGCCGAATCAACTTTGTTAGCAGAAGTACAGTGACCATCTGTCTGCTTCAGAGCACCATATGCAGTAGGGTTTGTTGAACTGTTTTAACATCTCTGGTAGCCCATGGTTCATTATTGGGGTGGGCTGCTCCACTGTGTCAGTTCGCCTGACATTCACCTCACACATCATTTGCACACAGTGCTCCATAGTTTCCATGTTGCTTATTCACAATGGTGCTACTTGCCCACTGACAATACATTTTCATCACAGCAACACATAAACATTTCACAAACTCATGTTCGCTATGAGGAAGGGCACACTTGTCTAGCCCGAAACGCGTCAGCATATCACATCCTGAGTCTCTGTACCACTACTTCTGGACTCACATTCTGTGTGCTGGGTATGTTGAGTTTCTTTTATAACCATTTGGTACTAAATACATTTTATTGGATTTTAATAATATTTTTCAGTGGATCGTGCTGGATTTTTCTATTTTGAATAACAGTTCACAAACTGCATGGTTTCAGAAATACTGCCACTCATGGCCCAATAATTATCCCTTTTTGCATTCTCTGATAAATTGTCCCTTTTACCCATAACAGCAACGAGGGATATGTGTGCAGACAGACTATTGCACACCTTATATACCCACCAAGCCAATAACGTGACTTGCCTGTGCATACAGTATGTTAAATGGATGCCTTCAATGGATGCCAGATAGTAACATCCATCACCCGTAGGGTCCCACAGTAAAAAACATACAGCTGAAACCAGAAGTTTACATACACTATGTAAAAAGACACATATGCATGTTTTTCTCACTATCTGACATGAAATCAGAATAAACCTTACCCATTTTAGGTCAATTACCAAAATTATTTATATTTGCCACATGCCAGAATAATGAGAGGGAGAATTTTTTAAGACATTTTTATTACTTTCTGCAAAGTTAAAAGTTTACATACATTTCATTAGTATTTGGTAGCATTGCCCTTAAACTGTATGACTTGGGTCAAACGTTTTGGATATCCTTCCACAAGCTTCTCACAATAGTTGGTAGGAATTTGGGCCCATTCCTCCTGACAGAACTGGTGTAAATGAGCTATGTTTATAGGTCGCCTTGCTCGCAATTGTCTTTTCAGCTTTGCCCATAAATTTTCAATAGGATAGAGATCAGGGCTTTGTGATGGCCACTCCAAAACATTGACTTGGTTTTCCTTAAGCCACTTTGTAACCAGTTTGGCAGTATACTTCAGATTATTGTCCATTTGAAAGACCCATTTCCACCGAAGCTTTAACTTCCTGATGTCTTGAGATGTTGCTTCAGCATTGCCACATAATTTTCTTTCCTCATGAGGCCATCTATTTTGTGAAGTGCATTAGTCCCTCCTGCAGCAAAGCAACCCCACAACATGATGCTGCCACAACCATGTTTCACAGTTGGGATGGTGTTCTTAGGCTCCCAAACTTCTCCCTTTTTCCTCCAAACGTAACAATGGTCATTATGGCCAAACGGTTCAATTTTAGGTTCATCAGACCACAGGACATGTCTCCAAAAATTGCAGGTCTTTGTTCCTGTGTGCATTTGCAAACATTAATCTGGCTTTTATATGTTTCTTTTGGAGTAATGGCTTCTTCCTGGCAGAGTGACCTTTCAGCCCATGATGATACAGTACTCGCTTCACTGTGGATAATGACACAATCTAACCAGCTTCTGCCAGCATCTTCACAAGGTCTTTTTGTTCTTGTGTTGATATGCACATGTCGGACCAAAGCACATTCATCTCTGAGACACAGAATCCGTCTCCTTCCTGAGTGATATGATGGCTGGACATTCCCATCTTGTTTGTACTTGCGTATAACTGTTTGTACAAATGAACGAGGCACCTTCAGGTATCTGGAAATTTCACCCAAGGATGATCCAGACTTGTGCAAGTCCACAATTCTCTTCCTGATATCTTGACTGATTTCGTTAGACTTTCCCATGATGTTACACACAGAAGCAGTGTGTTTCTGGCGTGAATTAAAATACATCCACAGGTATGTCTCCAATTAACTCAGATATTGCCAATAAATCTGTCAGAAGCTTCCAAAGACATGACATCATCATATTGTCTGTCCCAAATTGTATAAAGGCATAGTAATCCTAGTGTATATAAACTTTTGACTTTGCAGAAAGTAATAAAAGTGCCTTAAAAATTCTCTCTCTCATCATTCTGGTATTTTGTAAACATAAATAATTTTAGTAATCCTCATTGACCTAAAATGTGTAAGGTTTATTCTGTATTCATGTCCGATAGTGAGAAAAACATGCATATGTGTCTTTTTATATAGTGTATGTAAACTTCTGATTCAACTGTACATTTAACTGTCATGACCATATACACTGACACCATGGATGCCGGGTGCTTGGTGTGGATGCTCTGGACCACCATAAGCGTAGATGGTGTTATAGCGGACCACACCAGGGAGCGGAGTTCAGGGGCCCCTGGTCTTCACCTGAGCCTGCCAGAAGGCTAGAATGGACTTCACTGCGGGAAACCCCCAGGTCGCTACCCCTGACTTGGCTACTTGTGATGGTAGCCAAAGTGAATGTGACTGAGTCCAGGCAGGTAGCTGACAGGCAAGACAGCAGGGTAAACAGGTATCAGGGATAGGCTGACATGAGGATAAATGGGTGTCAGATGGACAGGCAATCAATTCCTTAAAATGCTGTAGCAGAATCCAAAAATGTATCCGCCACTAATAGTCTCTGCTTGTGTGAAGGGTCCTCAACCTTCAATTCAGTACTCCAACAAACAACAAGCAGATTCAAATGTTGCAAAAGGTTACCAAACATTTATTGACAGTCCCATTAAATATAAGACCACATCTGTAACATCCCGTTTCTTGCGTTTAAGTTGTGTTGGCAATCCATAGTAGGTGGCAGGAACATACAAAAGCATTTATACCAACTGCGATGCTGCGACCGCATAGCTCGGCTAACTCCATCTTGGAATGCAGCAGTTCTGAGAGGCGGGCGTGGCGCAGGGCGTGGACGTTTCGGGGGACCTCCCCCTTCTTCAAGCACCTTGAAGAAGGGGGAGGTCCCCCGAAACGTCCACGCCCTGCGCCACGCCCGCCTGTCAGAACTGCTGCATTCCAAGATGGAGTAGCCGGGCTATGCGGTCGCAGCATCGCAGTTGGTAAAAATGCTTTTGTATGTTCCTGCCACCTACTATGGATTGCCAACACAACTTAAACGCAAGTAACGGGATGTTACAGATGTGGTCTTATATTTAATGGGACTGTCAATAAATGTTTGGTAACCTTTTGCAACATTTGAATCTGCTTGTTGTTTGTTGGAGATGGACAGGCAAGACAGCAGAAACAGCAGGATTAAACATACGCAGGGACAGACAGAACAACAGGTAACAGTAGGAAGCAGAAGTCAGGAGCTCAGGTGTACAATCATGAACTGGCCAGGAAAAGATGGAGGAAGTTCCTTATATTCCAGGAGGTCAAAGGTCATTGGACAGGAAATTCGGACACTGTCCCTTTAAATCCAGACCAGCATGTGCTCCCTAGGGAGCATGTGCAAACATAGACAGGAACAGGAAGCAGAAGTAGGTAAGTACACAAACAAGGGACATGGCAGGGACTGGGACAAACACAGGAACACAGAAGGGACACGGCCATGTCCGCAGTCCACAACAGGTACCACAGCATGGACCATGACAGTACCTCCCCTCTTAAGCCCCTTCCTCCACCTACCAATCAACATAAAGGAATCCCACATAAGTCTGGGGCCTGCAACTTCTACGGGGGAAACTCCAAAACCAAGTACAGACTGCGTGAAAGCCAGTATCGGGAAAACCTAGATAAGGTGGTGCTCGAGAGGAACAAACCGGGCACCAGACAAAATGGGGGGGAAACTCAGGGTGGGAAAACAAGCAAAACGGGTACAAAAGCTCTGGGCAAACCATGAGCCAACGGGCACAGATGCTCTGGGCGAACTATGAGCCAGACAGGTACTGGGCAAACCATGAGCCAGTGGGCATAGATACTCTGGGTGAACTATGAGCCAGCAGATACAGATGCTCTGGGCAGAACCATGAGCCAGATGGGTTCTGATGCTTTGGGCAGAACCATGAGCCAAATGGGTTCTGATGCCCTGGCGAACCATGAGCCAGCGGGCACAGAAGCTCTGGGCAAGACCATGAGCCAAGCAGGACAGGCAGGGTCACCTTGGCAGGATCCATGGACAGTTCATTCTGTCACATACCGAACAGGGTCAGTTCATTCTGTCACAACCAGCAGTGTCGGTATACACTGACACCATGGACGCCAGGTGCTTGGTGTGAATCCTCTGGGCCACTGCGAGCGTAGATGGTGTAATAGCATACCACACCAGGGAGTGGAGTCTAAAGGGCCCCGGTCATGGCAGGGACTGAGACCAACACAGGAACACAGAAGGGACACAGCCATATCCGTGATCCACAACAGGTACCGTGGCATGGACTATGACATTAACGGTTTGTTGGGAGTTTTCCCAGTGTACATACAAAAATATACAGTACAACACAACGGGGATGTGTACCCAGCCTTACTGATATAAGTGCAGGGTAAAGGACCAACAGGATTCAGACAAATCACAGTGCTATAGGAGAAAGGTTGCTCAGCTGCAATATACATCCCACACTTATCATTCATTTGGGGAGTGGCTTCTTACAATTCTTATCACACACAAATAAGGATGCTTTCACACGGTACAGTTTTGGTGTATTATTTTTGCATTTTTTTCACTTGCAGTACTTCACAATAATTAAAATGATTTTATTGCCTGCAAGCTCCTTTCAATTTTCTAAACTGTTTGGAAAGGTGTAACAAGTGAGTCATCAATTATTGTTGTTTGAAGTCTTGAATGTTCTAAACACAATAATTGATGACTCACTTGTAGCAACTTCCCAAACAGTTAACTGAAAGAAGTTCGCTGGTAATAAAGACAATTTAATTGCTATGCAATACTGCAAGTGAAAAACACACCAAAAACACACCAAAACTGTACTGTGTGAAAGCACACTAAGGTTAGCATAAGTCAATTCAGGAGTAAGTATGGCAAGTGGTGAGAGATATATTGTAAATTGGATCAAATTTCCATTAATTTAATTTTGATTTTAGTGTAAGGACTTGTAAGACATATCAGACTCTAGAAGTGGGATCTGAGCTTGTGTATTTTATACAAAATATAAACTGTTAACTCATCTGTATCATTTTTGTATATTTCTAAGTTTTGTGATGTTGAGGGAGAATTAAGTTGTCTATTGCCGGACTGTGCCACCCCACCATTGTTTTGCGCGTTTTTTGCACAGCGGTCGGATTTCGGATTTCCGGTGGCCCAGTACAGTAGGGCTGTGGAAATCTGATGTCGGTCCTGCGGAATATATAACATGATCTATATTCCATTGGCTGATTTTCATTTTAGGAAAACCTCAGTAAAAATCTGTGCTTTATAGACTGCAGCACAGATTTTCTATTGAAGTCTACACAGTGCAGGGTACGGTCAGATTTTCAGTGGATTCAAAATATTGAATCAGCTGAAAACCTGACCAAAATCCAGTGCTGTGTAGACAAAGCCTAAGCAGCCACCCTCTCCTAAATGGTACAGTGTGGCTCATGGAAAAATTGCTCACCTAAAATAACAGTGCCACGCTCTTTGGAGGAGGTCATAGCCCCTTGCTTTTAGTCTGTAGACTGTTCGTCTATTTGGTGATGTTGTGTTGCTCCATGTGCAGTGTTCCGTTTTTACTTTGTCCTTCTGGGCACATCATAAAGATAATGTTCTCCCTGAAACAGCGTATAGTGATTGTGAAAGGCAACTAACCCCAGAAGAAAAAATGTCCTGCTTTTTCAACAGGATGGGACAACATGCCACACCTTATTCAACTCACTGGCACAGGCCTATGAGCTGTTTATGGAGGAGCAAACTGTAAGCAAGGGTTTATAGTCACCCTATTCTCTGGACTTGGCCACAAGTGATTTTTATATGTGTATGTCAACAAACCACACAGATGAACTCAAGGAAAAAACACTATCCTCAGCATCACTGTTGAAGAGTGAGCCAACATGCCTCAACATGTCAAACGGTGCATACTAGTGAACAGGGAACACTTTCATCATCTGTTGGAACGTGCGAGTGGGGGAAAATAAAATTCATTTGATTATTCATCTTGTCACTGTCACCAGAAGCAGAATACTTTTCAATGGGCTACCTTGTAGGTATGCATCTGGACTTCCAGAGGTATTTTACACCTCTGCCACCTTTCTTATATAACATTCTAGTCATTTCCTTACTTAATTAAGCCATCTAAAGTTCTGCCGAGGACCTAATGTGATAGTCACACATTATTTACCACTGTCTAGTCAGGCATCATAGTCAGGCATTTTGTTCTCAAAGGATTTGAAACGTTGGGTTGACTTCGACAGTCACAGTATTAACTAACAGAGTCAAGTGTTAGTTTTAAGCAAAAAGTCAAGTATTAACTAAAATTAAGAAAACTGGATGAGTCTAAGAAGTGAAAATATTGGCCCAAATTATTAACCTTTGTCATACTAATATGGCTCTTATTTTTTCCTTCCCACCTTGTAAAATCCACAACTTTTTATTCCTCCATCTACATAAACAGATGAGAGCTTGCTTTTTGCAGAACAATATGTACTTTTTAATGGTGAGATTGACTATACCTTCTAATGTACTGAAAGACTGAAAATAAAATGGGGTGAAATGTGAAAAAGAACTTGCACCATGTATGTGGGGTTTTTGTTTTTTATAGAGTTCTTTCTTCAATATAAATGATGTGTCATCTGTATTCTGCAGGTCGATACAATTCTAGTGATATTATACTGTATATGTGGGGTGTTTGTTATGTTTTTGTACTTTTAAAAAAATAAAAATACTATATTTCTTAAATTTATGAAGCGCAATTTTGTGCGTACAACCATTTTAGGATACTAGCGACTTTTTGATCACTTTTATTCCAATTTTTAGGGGACATTAAATTGGAAAAAAAAACCTTAATTTTGGAATTTGTATTCTTTTACAGTGTTCAGTCTATGGAATAAATGATGTTATGTTTTAATTGATTGGACTGTTACAGACGCAGTGATACAGATTATGTGTAACCTTTTAATTGTTTTTATTCTTTTATTTGTAAAATGGCAAAAAGGGATCATTTGAGGGTGACATGTATGAACATTGACGCTAACAGGCAAGGTCTAAATAGTTTTAAGGTAGTATAGAATGCGCCAGAATGTATGAACCTGTTCTTCTGCAGTTCATACATACAGGCGAAGTGTAGTGCCAATATGACAAGTCAGGCAGACCACCTTTAACCTAATCTGGCTGTTCTAACTGTTATGTGCCTACGTTTGGCGTCAAATAATCATAAATGTGTCTAATTTTATGTGTCTAACTGTGGTGCGATGCCCCCAGAACACCCAAATCTTTGGTGCATTAAAAAGTGTTGTGCAGGTGCTTTTCACACCAAAGTTTGGAGTGAGACTGTTCATACATCTATAGAACTGGTCTATTAAAGCCTTTTGGCACCAGATAACTGGCACAGCTCCATTCATACATGTTGCCCTAAATGTTTTTTTTTTTTTTTTTAACTTTTAAAACTTTTTTTATTTTTACATTCCTTGTCCCTAGGGTAATCAACCACTCTGGGGCATGATCGCTGGTTCACCCTTCTGCACTATATGAATAATGCAGAAGGGTGTACCCAAATGAAATTACTATTACTTTCTGCCCAAGGCTTCTAGCCGCCATGGTAACCAATCAGCACCCTGTGATCTTGCCAAAGGGGGGCTGATTGGAGTGAAAACGCAACGGTATCTAAAGGGTGAAACAGCAGTGAGCCATCTCCATTACCTGTTGTTAGTGGTGGGTGTCAGCAGTTATAATAAGCTGGCACCCACCACGTACTGTATATAGTGTGGACCTACTGAGCAAGCCCGCTCCATACAACCTTACCGACATTATGATGTACCAGTACAATAAATGTCGGTAAGGGGTTAAAACTGATGCAAATTGCATTTAGACTTTATGCACAGCACTTTGTTACAAACACACAAAATTATCAAGTGGTCAAAGAATGTTGATACATTTAAAGCTAATTGTGCAAAACCTAGAGATGCAGCAAAAATAAACTTGAAAATCCAAGGGAGGCCACCAGTACAATGTTCATCGTAATTTTATAATTCATGATTTAATAATGTTAATAAAGAGCAAGTACAAAAGATTCCTTATATTTATATGTGTCCAGAAAAACAATTTTAGGCTTGGTTCACATCTGCAGTGGAGATTCCAGCACAGATGTGAAAATGGACATTAGGGATCCACTTCACAACAAACACCCACGGCACTCGATGGACCATAACAATTACAACAGATCTGTCAGGTCTCCGCTGTGTTATCTGTCGATTAGACAGAAAAAATAGCACAGATCAGGAGGGCAGATCACAAAGGCTGTAGTGTATCAGAATGTAAATAGGCAGGAGAGCAAGCACATGGCAGACCGTTAAGAGAAAGGCGATATTTTGGCATATGCACTCAAGGTCCAGTACTTAAAGAGAACCTTTCATGGGAAAGCACAAAAATGTATAGGAGATGAATTTATAAGGCTTTTCTCACGTAAATATAATTAGTAAATTAGACTAAGGGACAAAGGTTTTACTTTAATTTTAGCACAAAGTTCTAAAATTGGTAACATTTTTACTTCTCCAACAGTGAGGTGGAATGGAGCAGTGTGCACAGATCTGGCAAGTCTTTGAGAGAGCGAATCAATTCACCTGCTTCACAGTTTTTTTGAGTCATTGATCCATCAAATACAAAAGGAAAAATTATTCACCTGATTTTCTCATAAATTGTCATACAAATGAACCATAAATCTGGTGAATTAATTCACCAATGCTTCCCAATGAGCACCAAATCAGCAAAAGATACATCCAGCAAAAATCCTCCTGCCAGGAGCCTGAAATTTACTTCCTACAGAATACTGCTAAAGGGGTATAACCACAAAGTAAAAGTGATGTGGGAAACTTGCAAATAAAATAATTCACAATTCATCATTATTAAAAATTCTGTACCTTTTTTTTTAGGTCCTACATTAGAGATCCATAGTGTACAGCTTGTCTCCAAGGGACACAAACAGTAACAAGTGTTCCTCCGTCCCGGCTGCCTCTTAGGCAGCTACAAACAGTCTCTTCACTCAGCAATCACACACACTCACTGTTCAACCCCCCAGGTGCTATCATTCTACATTCTAGTGCTGTGCCAAGGTGGTGTGTCATTTTTTCCCCTTTATCATGCCTCTGTGAGAAATTTTTATGCATGCATTGAATAAAGACTGTTTTTAATTGAGTTTTGGACCACTCGCTGTACGCTGTCCTACCTTTACGTTTTTTTAAGCTTTATTCTCTGCATAGATCTGCAGCTGGAGCAGAGGACCTGCGTCTTAGAGTGTGAACACCCTGCATACTAGGTGAGCTCACTACATATACTACGTTTGTTTGTGCTATCATTCTACTCCAGTCCTCTATACACCTTAGTAATTAGTCAAACAGTGCTAATAAATGAAAAGAAAAAAGAAATCTCAATCAGGTATGTGCAATAAGAAAAAATAAATAAATCCATGGTGCTGACAGGCCAGTTCTAAATAAATTTAAAGTAGTATAGAATGTGCCAGAATGTATGAACCTGTTCTTCTGCAGGTCATACATACAGGAGCAGTGTAGTGCCAACAAGTCTGGCTCAGACAGAGGACCTTTAATTTGGTCTAACTGTTCTGTGCCTATGTTTGGTGTCAAATAATCATAAATGTGTCTACTTCTATGAATGTGGTGCGACGCCCCCAGAACACCCCAAAACTTTGACGCAATAAAAAGTGTCTTATCGCACCAAAGATTGGAGCGCAACTGTTCATACATTCTTTTTGGCTCAAAGTACACCAGAAAACTCGCACAGCCTCATTCATACTTGTCGCCCTAAAATACCACATCCTAGATCTCAATGACTGAAATATTCAATTTGCAATTCTTTATTCATTACATAGTGGAATGAGTTTAGAACAATAAAACAAAAAAAATTATTAATAAAAAATCAAAATGAATATCTCATTGAGGTCTGGATTTGCAATCATACTCAAAATTAAAGTGGAAAATCAAGTTTCAGGCTGATCCAACTTCAATGGAAATGCCTCAAGAAAAGGAAATGAGACTCAGTAGTGTGTGGTCTCCACGTGCCTGTATAATCTCATTACAGTGCCGGGGCATGCTCCTGATGAGGCGGCAGATGTTCTCCTGAAGGATCACCTCCCAGACCTGAATTAAAGCATCAGTCAGCTCCTGGACAGTCTTTGGTGCAATGTGGCATTGGTGGATGGAACAAGACAGGATGTCCTAGATGTGCTCGATGGTATTTAGGTCTACAGAACTGGCAGGCCAGTCCATAACATCAATGCCTTCATCATGCAGGAACTGTTGACACTTCAGCCACATGAGGCATAGCAGTATCATGCATCAGAAGGAACCTAGGGCCCACTGTACCTACATATGGTCTCACAATGGGTCTGAGGATCTCAACAATAGCAGTCTAGGTACCTCTGGCTAGCACATGGAGGGCTGTGCGGCCCTCCAAAGAAATGCCTCCCCACACCATTACTGACCCACTGTCGAACCGGTCATGCTGGAGGATGTTACAGGCAGAAGAACATTCTCCATGCCATCTCCAGACTCTGTCACATCTGTCACATGTGCTCAATGTGAACCTGCTGTCACCCGTGAAGAGCACAGGACACCAATTTTGATTCTGCCAATCTTGGTGTTCTCTGGCAAATGCCAATAGCCCTGCACAGTGTTGGGCTGTAAGCACAAAACCAACTTGAGAACGTTGGGCCCTCATACAACCTCCATGGAGTCTGTTTCTGAAAGTTTGAGCAGACACATGGATATTAGTGGCCTGCTGAAGGTTATTTTGCAGGGCCCTGGTACTGAACATCCTGTTCCTCCTTGAACAAAGGAGCAAGTAACAGTTCTGCTGCTGGGTTGTTGCCCTCATACGGCCCCTGTCA
Organism: Phyllomedusa bahiana; assembly: GCA_025379985.1. Taxonomy (NCBI): domain Eukaryota; kingdom Metazoa; phylum Chordata; class Amphibia; order Anura; family Hylidae; genus Phyllomedusa; species Phyllomedusa bahiana. The sequence goes on from JAODAL010007402.1 coordinate 24,011, forward strand.
CATCTCCTTGTGTACTGGCCTGTCTCCTGGTATCTGCTTCATGCTGTGGACACTGTGCTGACAGACACAGCTAACCTTCTTGACACAGCTAGCATGGATGTGCCATCCTGGATGAGCTGCACTACCTGAGCAACTTCAGTGGGCTGTAGACACTCATGCTACCTCTAGTGATGAGAGCAATGACAAAATGCAAAAGTAACCAAAACAACAGCCAAAAAGGATGAGAACAGGGAAATGGTCTATGGTCACCACCTGTAGAACCACTCCTTTATAGAGGTTGTCTTGCTAATTGTTAATAATTTCTACTTGTTGTCTGTTCCATTTGCACAACAGCAGGATAAATTGATTCAGTGTATATTCATAACTGGTCAGGTTGATTTCACAGAAGTGTGATTGACTTGAAGTTACATTGTGTTATTTAAGTGTTCCTTTTATTTTTTTAACAGATAGATAGATTAATAAAAAAATGTAAAATATAAAAAAGTTAAACATAATTGGTATCTTCACATGAAAGTCCAATCTATCAAAATATGATACCATTTAGCTTTAACTAGGTATCGTCAGATTCATAATGACCTGCAGAATAAATGTACTGTGTCGTTTATACTGCATAGTTAACTCCATAGACACAAAAAACTCAAAATAATGGTAAAATTTTATTTTTTCGCATCACACCACGCAAATTTTTTTTATTTTTTTTTGTTTTCTAGTACATTAAATGGCACAGTAAATGGTACCATTAAAACTCATTTTGTCCCGCAAAAAAACAAGTAAAAAACTAAATAAAAAGTTAAAGGGGTTGTCTCACTACATTGATTCATCTCAGCTCAGTCCTGTTTTCTTGATTTCACTTTGATTTCAGGGGCGTATTTACTGGCTTCTACTAGGCAGCAACAGAAGCCAGGTCCGTAGTTATAGCAACCAGTGCTGGCAGCCTATCAGGAGAGATTGTACAGGGCTGTAGCTATAGTAACCTGAGGAGCTGATGCAGCCCATACAAGAGGGGACATCTAGGAATAGGTATTACGCTGTTAATGGATATATATTGCAAAGTGACTTGTTTTTGCAAGATCTTTAACATAAAAATCAATCCTTGTAGTGAGACAACCCCTTTAAGGGAAAAAAAAACTAACACAACGTAAACAAAAGTCCCTGCAGCAGGAATGGGTTAATCTGGCCTGTCTGCAAAGTGGTGATACCTTTAAGATCCCCTCTGGTATCTCGCCATTACACTGTCTTAAGTCTCAGTATAGTGCTAATAGTCAATAAAGTATCGTGGCAATTTGGGTATTTCTGTATTCCCGGCCAGAACAAGACCTTTTGGTGCCCTAAGCAAATAGGGAAAATGGTGATGCTTCCTCTTTTCCCCCCGTAGAAAATTCAAATCCCTGGCCCTGACTAGGCACATAGTTCCTCCAGCTGCGCCCTCCCCAGCTAAGTGGAATTGAGAAAAAACAAAACTGTGCCATTTATTTTTTTAAGTTTAGTTTTTATAGCGTGTAACTAAAAGCCAGCACCCACTGTGTATAGCGTAGTCTTAGCCCATGATCAGTGTAGGTAACTGAGGCCCACCAGTGGAGTTGATTCCTGAGGCCCACCAGTGGACTTAATTTTTGGGGCCAACCCTACAGCTACTGTACATAACTGCATATACTGCACATGACACTTGTATTCTGTCTATTGCTTTCTTCCTTTTTTTCTCTTCCTTTCTTCCTAACAAGTAGCCCAAGATCCACTATGTCCAGGGGCCCACTTTGCCTAGAAGCCCATTGGGGATTTCTCTGGAGGGCCACTCCAAGCCTGCTAATTATTCCCCCCCATACCTTTTTGTGCCCGCTTCCTGACTGGTAGGAGGTGGTGCCTTAGGTACTTCTGTCTACCTATCATCCTGGGCCTGACTTTAGTGTTTTTCTACTCAGCAACAGTATAGAGGTTTTATTATGTCACTGCTGAGGTAATTAGTCACAGTGTGGTGGAGTTAACCAGTCACTGTAAAGTGTGTTATCCATTAACAGTAATGTGGGGTTATCCAGTCACGGTACATTAGTATTATCCAGTCACAGAACATCGGTATTATTATGACATTACTGTATGTGGTGGTAATAAGTTACTATGTTTTTATTGTTTAAACTGGGGCTAATCTTTGTATATTGCATATTTTGCCCTGTAATCCCCAATAAAGCATATAATCTTGGGGAACATAGTCATGACAGTAAAAACCAGGACACATCAGCCATGAATAAAGGATTGTATCATGAAGTAAAATGCGCTGCACAGGTCTCTTGCAGCTGACCGTGCATGAGAATTAGAAGGGTGACACTTGCAGACATCCCCTGCATTCATATTGTTGGGAGCTTTCTGGTAATAAGTTGAGTGCACATCATCAGCTATATTGACACAAACTTCCATAGAAGTTAATGGGGAGGAGGGCCGCAAGCGTCCCCCTCCTCATTCTCTTCCACAGTCCACTCACAACTAGCTGTAAAGAACCTGTGCAGCACATATTGTATCATGGTAAAACCCGTTTAAATGTCACTATGACCATCATTTACACTTATCAACCATGCCACCAATAACAATTATTTTTATGACATCACAACTGATTATAACAATATAATAATTGTTGAACTTTACCTTTGTAAATTTACAGCAGGCAATGGTTCTAGCTCCGCTCCATGCTGTTTATCCCTGTGATCACTGCTGCAGTGTCTAAATGAAGGAGACATGGTGCCATGCACCATTTCTCACTCCGATCGGCACCCTGCAGCGAGATTGCGGGGTATTGGTTGGGTAACATCGCTGCTGGAAGCCTTGTGAAGGCTTCTATCAATGCCATGCGTTCCATTTTACCACTTCCTGTCCCAGGCAGAAAGTGTTTAAACCGCCATCTTTGTTCACCTTTCTGCACTGTCAATACAATGTATAAAGGTGTACAAACAATCGTGCCCCCTAGTGGTCAAGTACCCTAGGGGGACTAAAAGTACCGATGGGGGGAAAAAAAAAGTTTAAAGAGGGCACATGTATAAAACTGCCCCAGGTGTAAGAAATTTCTTTGTTGCCCCTACAACCAAAAACAAGCTTCCCCTTCCGTTTTTTTTAGTGCTCTGAAAAAACTGGAAGGGAGCTCAGAAATTTGGGTTGCTATTGGGGGAACAAAGGAAGTCTTTACACCCTTTAAAAATTTTTATACAAAAAATCCTTTAAAAGCTCAAATCACCCCCCTTTTGCAATTTTACAGATAACAAAAAAATAAAATAGTGACACATAAATTTTGGGTTTTTCCCCACCCATAAAAGTATGGGTTTAAATAAATCACATGCTAAAAAAAGCAAAAAAAAGTCAAATTTTCCCGGGAAAAAGGGAGGGTTTTTTGGGCATTTTCTATTGTTGAGCGGGTTTTTTTCGCAAAGTTTGGAAAAAGGCCCGGGGTTTTTTTTGGTTTAAACGGGTTTTTTCGATCCCGCAATTTTTTTTTTGTTAAAAAACCCCTGCCCCATAAACCATTTAAAATCGCGCCATTTTTTCGGAACCCTTTTGACATTTTTGGCCCAGCCAATTCACTTAAAAGAAAAGACAGAGTGAGATGTGTGTCGACGAAAGACCCGGGATTGTATGATTGCGATTTTGGTGGAAAAACACATTTACCTGTTTTTTTAAAATAGAAAAGCCCTTCCTGGTTTTGCCCCCAGTGTCCCCTCCCGCGTTTAACTAGTTGGGGCGGCTGGCCCCTTGCCTTTTCTCCAAGCTAAATCAAGGGGAAAACCATAATATTTTTTTAAAAAAAGAAACCTCTACTTTAGGTTTGTTTGTTTAGGAAATTGGAAAGATTTTAGGTAGGGTTAGCCCAAAAGGGAAATTTTAAAACCCCATCTATCGCTATAAAATAAAGTTGGGGGGGGAGCGGGGGGGGGGGGCCCCTGGGGGAACACAGAGAAGCTTTTAAAAGGCACTGGATAAAGTTTACCAAGACCCTTTGTGTAGATTTGCACTGCAATTTCTTTTAATTTTTAACCAAATTTGCTATTGAAATATTTCCTGGTTTTTTTTGGGAGGGGTTTTCTTTATATTAGGATTTCACATCATTTCTGTTAAACTGAGGCCCTTTGTTAGGGGCCAAAAATCCCCGTTTTTTTTATCAGTAAAAACATTTCAGATAGGTTTTTTCTTTTTCATTTTTTCCCATTCCACCATTGTTGAAAAATATCCCCCTCTTTACCCTTTTTAAAATTTGAATCCAGCAATTTTTGCAGTCAAACAAAAGGGGATTGGGGCCAAAAAAAAACCTTGTATTTTAAACCGAATTTTATTAAAGATACGTTTTTTTTGCACTTTTGCCCCGTTTCCCGATTTGTTATTGAGATAGCTTGCACTTTTATCTTATTCAGCAATTTTTTTAGTCACCACAAGGGGGAATTGAAAGGTGGCCCAAAAATTTCCCTTGGGATCATCCGAATCTATAAAAAATACGTGTTTTTTGAATTTGGCCCCACTTGCGCCCTTTTTTCCCTTCAGATTAAACTTTCACTTATATTGATACAGGGAATTTTATAGTCACCACAGGTGAATTGAAGGTACCAAAAAAAACTTGTATTATACGAAAAAAAATAACAGATACGGGGTTTTTTGCACTTTTGCCCCGTCCAGAATTTTGGGTTTATTCAGTTTGCGTGGACTTAATTCCCCGATAACCCGCCTTTTATTGTCACCACCGGGGGAATTTAAAGGTGCCAAAAATACCTTTTAACCCATCCGAATACATAACAAAATTAAATGTTTTTTGACTTTGGGGCACTGCAAACTTTGTTCATTCAGATGGCGTGCACTTTAAAATTTTTAAAACAGCAATTTTTTTTAGGGCCACCAAGGGAATTGAAAAAGGGCCCAAAAAAACCTTGTATCATTTTCCCAAAACTATAAAAAGATAAAGTGTTTTTTTGGGCTTTTGGGGCACTGCAGCTTTTTTCCCTTTTAGATAGCCTTGCCCTTTTTATCTTATACAAACAAATTTTTTTAGTAAACCCCAGGTGAATTTGAAAAGGTGCCAAAAAAAACCTTGTATCAAACCCATTTTATAAAAAAGATACTTTTTTTTTTTGACTTTTTGGGGCAACCCGCGCTTTTTTCATTCAATAGCGGGGCACTTATATCTGTTTCAGCAATTTTTTTAGTCCCAACCCCAGGTGAAAATTTAAAGGTACCAAAAAAACCCAACTTGTATTATAAAAACATAACAGATACGTTTTTTTTTGGGACTTTTGCCCAATTTCCCCAAAATTTGTTTTATTCTATAGCGGCCCCTTAATCCAAAAAAAAGCAATTTTTTTAGTTTAACCCCCAGGTGAAAATTTAAAAGGTTTCCAAAAATACCTTGTATTTTATCCGAATACATAAAAAAGATAGTGTTTTTTTGCAATTTTTGCCCAAATCCAGATTTTTGGGTTTAAAATTTTAATCCCCGCAAATTTTTTTTTTGATTTTAAAAAGGGATTTGGAAAAAGCTGTGATTTGCCCGTCTTTTAATAATAAAACTTTCCCAAAACTTTCCCCCCCCTTTCCCAAATTTTTATAATTTTTTTAACATGGAGCGAAATTTCCCGGTGGAAGCAAAACCCAAAAAAGGGGGGGGGAGCAAAAGGAGGGGAGGCGAGAAAAAAAAAAGGGGCTCCCTTCCCGTGCGGGAACAACCCCCGAATTTTTGCGGGTCATCGGGGGGGCAGGAAACCCTTTAGGCCCGTCATCGCTGGGTTCCCGGGCCCTGTGAATCTCAGTAACGGGAACCGTGGCAACTGTTCCCTTTAGTGGTTAATGCAACACTCATCCGGGGAGTCCTTAAAACCCCCTTTGCCTCCCCGTCACGGGGCCAAAAAATGTCATCCCTCAGCATCATCCCTTTATCCCTCCCAAAATGAAGCGAAGGAGCCCCAAAAGGGCCCAAATTCGTTGTACCCACCACTGTGGTAATTTCCAAATTTTTGAAGGGAAATCTTTGATGAAAAAAATGCAGTTTGGGGGAAGGGGGCAATTTTTTTAAAAAAATCCCAAAGGGGGTATGATTTAGCTGCCTTTAGCCCCGTTACGATGCCATCCCGAAGGGAGAAAAGGAAGCCCGGTCAATTTGGCAAAAAAACCCCGGGGGGTTGCAAAAAACCCTTTCAGTTTCCCTTGCTTGAAAACCCGCAGCTTCCCGGATTTCAAAAGTCCCGGACGACCAAAATCACCTGGTTTATGATTTAAAGATGATGGACATTCGGATCCATCCCGGTCTTTTCCGCAGGGAAATTTTCTTTCGAGCGCTTCATCAGAGGACGAGGAGGAAAAACGAGGGGGAGTGTCAATTTAAAGGGTTTCCCCCACAAAAGGGAGAGGGGGGGTCACAGAAGTCCGTGATATGATTCTGCCAGCCCCGGCAGCGCAAACCCCGCTTTCCTCACTTATCGCCATCAAAAAAAGGGCCGGACCTCTCAAAGCCTGGGCCCTTTATTTAAAGCCCCTGATTTACCCGCGAAGCATATGCCGCCCTTTTCCATAATCGCTTTAAAAAGGCAAGGAAAACCCTTTGGGTTGGGGGGGTTAAAACCCCCACCAACTTTTTAAATTTACATGCAGCAAAATGCATGATTTTTTAAAAAAGGGGGCAACACTTGGCCAAAAAAGGCCAGACCGCCCGGGCCTCCAACCCCCTGGGCCAAAACCCTCTGTCTCTGCCTTCCCCCCTTTCCCCCGCCACCCAAACCCAAACCCTTTTCCCCAGCTTTTCCCGTGTCTCTGAGTCATGATTCCCGGGATCAGCCTCCCCCTTCACGGCCCCCACTTTCGCCCGAAATACCCACCAGCACCAACCCCAACCTTCTCCCCCCCGCCAGTTTGACAACCCGCCCCGAAGTACAGCGGGGCCCGTCAGAAACAGGGCCCTTTTTCCAAGGGTTTTTTGGGGCAGAAAAAAAAATTCAACCCCCAAAAAATCCCCCAAAACCAAAAAGCCTGTTGGGGAAAAAAAGTCGGCATTGCCAAGGGTTTTGGGGCCCTTTGGGAAATTTTTTGCCTTTCCGTTCTGGTCCACAAAAAGGGGTTTTCCCCCACGTCATGGCCCTCGCCCGCCCCCCAAAAACAAGAAAGCCAAAAAAAAAACAGGCAAATTTTTTTGCCAAAAAAAAACTGTCCCCGCCCGGAAAACAGTGTCATCTAAAAAATTTTAAGCGCGTTGTCCTCAATCTGTGTCCGGAAAAAATCCATCTGACCACCGACCACATGGACTAAGTAACACGGCCAAGGCCCCCTATATCTCTGTGACAGCTCATGGGGGGAAACTGGGGGATGCCCCCTGGGGGTGCGGTGGCCTCAAGGGGCCCCCGCCAGCTCTTCAAAAATGGAGGGATGGGTTTCAGGGTCTTTCCCCCCAAGTTCCTTGGGTTTGGCCCCCACGGCCCAGGAAACCAAACCGTTTTTGGGAAAAATTTTAAACGTCTTGGGAAACCCTCCCCAAAACCCGGTTTAGGACCCCGTGGAGGTCTCCGCAACGGGGGGACCGGGGCGCTGGGGTTTGGGTGACAAGAACCTTTTTGCCAAAGGGAAGGGGGGGTGGATTTAAAGGGGGAAATTCGCTGGCCGCCCTTAAGATCGGGAAAGGCCCGGGGGCACATCCCTTTGCCTGGCACATGTCATGAACCTCTCGTCCAGAAATTTTAAAAAAGGGCTTTCCCGGGTGGGACAGCCCGCTGAAGAAGGCTCGGGTCTGAGTTCCCCAAATTGCTGTTGCACCCTTTCTTCGTCCCCCCTGGCCCGGTTTGGGAGGCTCAGGGTCGGCCTCCCCGTCAACCCGTTCCATTTGGGGGGGACGTGGCAACACCCCGTGGAATTTTTTTTTTCCCCCCTCCACATCCCCCAGCGATTTTTGGCACAGCGCAATGCCCATTCGTATATTGGGAAGGGGACACAAAGGCCCCCGACAACAGAAAGGGGCGACCCTTTGCCCGGGTTAAAGGGCCCCCGAGGTGGGGGGCAGGTTTAAAGAAAACTCCCGCACCTCCTTGCCCCCTTTTGAAGAAGCCAAACCCCAAAATGGGTCAGTTGGGGAAAAATGCCCTTTGTCACCCCGGCCTTGGGGGTGATCTTTGTTTTTTGGGAACGATCGTTGGCACTCTGAAACAACAGGTCCCGCCAAAACACCCCGAAGGAGACACACAGATGCGGAAAAAGGAGCCTTTCTCTCCGTCAAATCCCCAAAAGGGCCCAAAAGTTTTTTACAATTTCATCGGGCTTTATTTAGGCAGTGGTTTCGGGGTTTCCCGACTAGTGCAAGGTGGTGCCCTCAGGGTCTCAGGTGCATTCATCTCAGGGGAAGTCAGGGCTGTGTTTTAAACTGTGCCGGGGGCAGCGGAGGAGGAGGGGAGAAGAAAGGATATTCCCCCCGAAAACCCATTTACCCCAACCTCCCTGACCCTTTGGAAAAAGGTTTTGGGGCCCAAATTTGGGGGCGGAGGGGAAATGAAAGGGGCATCAGTTTTGCTATGCCCCCAAAACCCCGGGCTTGGGAAATCAAGGCTCCATCTTCACATGAGTGCTTGGGTGCTTTCCCTTTCCCCCCCAAACATGATTCCCCGCAAAAAGGCCCTCAAAAAAGAAAAAACAGTTACTGGGTGGCCACCCCCCTGGATTCCCCCGGTACAAAAAAAAAATCAGCACTTTTTTCCCTTCCCCCTACCCAAATAGAGAGTAAAATGCAGGAAATGGGGGAAACCCTTTCTGATTTATAACTGGGGGACATCCCGGGTTTCGTCTGCTTCAACGTTCCCCATATGTCACGGTGGGGAACAACTTTAGCGAAGTGACAGCCTGAAGTGCCAAGTAGGCATAGCGGGAGCAGCCCGGGAAGGTTTGGGAGAAACCCCAAAAGGGGGACCTCTGGGAAACCTTTTTTTACCACCTCACCCCAAAGCAAAGAATTGCAGGGGGACACATCCAAAACAAAGGATCAGCTTTTAAGGGTCATGTGCACGGGGCTATCTGGGGGTCCAACCCCCGATGTTTTTGTATGGTGTTCCGGACCCAAAAAGACTTTCTGGGTATCCAAAATGGGGCCAATTGGGCCCCAGCTGGCTCCCTCACCCCATAGATTTTTTTCCTGCCCAAACAGCCAGCGTAAAATCTGAGGGGGGACCTTTAGCACAGGTGGAGGAGTCTTACAGCAAAGCATCCGGGTTTCCACGAAATGTGGGGTCGTTTGACTTTTTATCAAGAAAAGGGAAAAAGGGGATGGAACTCCCGATTTATTTTTGTGGCCCCAATTGCCGGGCGGTCACCGGGTTTTTGTTGGGGCCCCGGGTTTCTTACATTTCCCCTTCAAACAGAAATTGGGGCCTCTTGAAAAAAATGTTTTTTTTAAAAAAGAATTAAATTTTTACTGCAATTTTTTTTTTCTCTTTTCCCAACAGTTCATTTTGCTGGTTTTGGGTGTGAGGGGGACAGTAAAAAAAAAAGCAAGGTTTTTTGGGCAACCCCGTTTTCAATTTACTCACTTTATCTAAATTTTCACTTGTAAAAAGTTTTGAGGTCAATGTTGCTGTAGATACAGCTATAATTATGGGCCCCTTTTTAAAAAAGAAATGTTGGCTTTTTTTTTAAATGGCCCTTTTTTCCCCCACCAAATTTTTTAAAAGTGGCTGAAAATCATATTAAAAATTTTTTGGGGGCATTTTTGCTGTGAGATAAAAGCAATAAAACATGGTCCCTTTGGAAAAAGAAAAAAAGGGCTTCCCAAGTGGCCAAATTTTTCCCTCACCCAAATTTTTTAAAAGTTGGCCTTTAAAATTTATTTTTTTTAATTTTTTGGGTCATGCTGGCTTTTAAATGCGCAAAACAATTTGGGGCCTTTTTAAAAAAAAAAATGTTGTTTCTCTAAAAAGGGCTTTGTTTTTCACAAAATTTTCCAAAGTGGCTCAAGGGTCCCCTGCTTTGGGAAAATTTTTTTGGGGGATTTTTGTTTGAAAAGCCGCTTTTACTAAGGTCCTTTTATAAAAAAAAAATGGGTTTTTTTTTTAAAACGACAAATTTTTTCTTCACAATTGTCCCAAATGGCTCAAGGGTCAAAGCCCTTTTGAATTTTTTGGGGGGCTTTTGCTTTTGAAATGCAAAACTGTTTCTAAAAAGGTCCCATTATAAAAAAATGTTGTTTTTTAAAAAGACATTTGTTCTTCACCAATTTTTCAAAGGGGGTGGCTTTAAGGGTGAAAGGTGCGTCAGAAAAAAAAGGAAATAGGGGACATTGTTAATTGGGGCACATATTGAAAATGACTTGGTTTTTGCGATCTATTTAAATAGCTATCAATTCCGTAAAATTTAGAAACCCATTTAATTTCAATTAAAAAAAAGAGGGAAACAAAGACATTTGGGGGATTCCAAATTTTTTTTAAAAATGTGTTTTCTAGAATTAAAACTTTTTAAAAAAAAAAGCATGTACAAAAAAAACTGGGTAAAAAAAAATTCCTCTAAATTTGTACAAGGGAGGTACAAAAAAATTGACCAATTTTAGGTTATTTTTAAAACATGGGGTTTTGGGGCCCCGGGCAAGAAAAACGTCAAGACAATTTCCTCCAGGGACGTTGAAATTTAAAAAGAGGGAAAAAGAATCCAAGAAAAATAGCAAAGGGGAACAGGGCGTTTTTTAAACCCCCATTTTATTCCAGTGAAAATCAATTTTGGGCCCACTCATACGGGGGGGGCAACCCCTACCCAGGTATGACTGTTTAACTGGAGGGAAGGCTTTAGTTCTCCACTTCCGCTTCCGCACCTTTCCTTTTGCCCTACATTTTTTGTTGCTGCGCATCAGGGCATTTTAACCTTGGTTAATAGATGACAGATGCCCCCCTGGGGCTCTCCACCGCACCCCCTGGGAACTCCCGGGCCCCGGGCCAAAGCTGGGCACAAAGGGCAGGTTAAAAATCAATGTCCAGTTCAACTTAAAAAAGGTGGTTGGGAAAAAACTCCTTTTTTTGGCACTTTTTAATCTGGGGGTCAGACAGGGTTTAAATTTGGGCATACGTGGCCCGGACCGGGCCCCGTAAAAATTTTCCCGTTCAAAATAAAAAAGGTGGTTTAAAGAAAATCCTTTTTCCGGCAAATTTTTTAAAACTGTGGGGCAGGGGCAGGTTTAAGGGGCATTTCTTGCGGTCCCAAAGGGCAGGGTTTTGTCAATGTTAAATTTTAAATAAAAATGGTGGTTGAAAGACCCTTTTTCCCCCCAAATTTTTTTAAACTGGGGGTTTAAACCCGGGTTTTAATGGCAATTTCTGCGGTTTCCAAAGGGCAGTTCTAGTCAAAAGGGCCATTTCAACTAAAATGGGGGTTGGGAAAGGGGCTTCCCTTTTTTCCGGGAAATTTTTAAATTTTGTGGGTCAAGGGCAGGGGTTTTAAAGGGGATGGGTGCGGTCCAGGACAGGGTTTTTCAATGTCCATTTTAAAACAAATGGTTTTGAAAGATTTTTTTTCTGGGACTTTTTAATCTGGGGGTCAGAAGGGGTTTTAAAGGTCATAAATGCGGGCCAGGGAAAGGGATAAATCAAAAGTCCAGTTCAACTAAAATTTGGGGTTTTAAAAGGCTCCCCTTTTTCTGGCTTTTTTTTCTGGGGTCAAACAGGTTTTTAAAGGGTCATTGCTGGGGTGTCCGGGGACAGGGGTTTTTCAAAAATTTCCCGTTTCAAATAAAATGGTGGTTGAAAAAAACCCCCTTTTTTCCCCGGGACTTTTTAATCTGGGGGTCGGGCGGTTTTAAAAGGTCTTTCTGCGGTCCCGGATTTCTAGGGCAAATGTCCGTTTCAAATTTAAAAAGGTGGGTTTAAAGACTCCCCTTTCCCGGGATTTTAATCTGTGGGGCAGGCAGGGGTTTTAAAGGGGCATGCTGCGGTCCAAACAGGGTTTTTTCAAAAGCCAGTAATTTAAAAAGGTGGTTGAAAGACTCCCTTTTTTTTCCGGCAAATTTTTTAAACTGGGGGGTCAGAAAGGTTAAAAGGGCATACTGGGGGTCCCCCGGACAGTTCTAGTTTAAATTTCCAAATTCAAATAAAATGGTGGGTTTAAAGACTCCTTTTTTTTCCCGGGAAATTTTTTTTCTGTGGGTCAAGACAGGTTTAATGGTCATGTGCAGTTCCCGGGCAGGGTTTGAAATTTTTCCAGTTCAACAAAAAAGGGGTTCAAAGACTACTTTCTTCCGGCACTTTTTAAAACTTTGGGTCATGCAGGTTTTTAAAGGGGCCTGCTGCGTTAGGGGGGAGGGATATTCAATGTAAGTTCAAGGAAAAAGATGGGCAAATAAAACTGCCCTTCTGGCCCCCTTTTTTTAATTTGTGGGTGAAAAGAGGTTTTAAAGGGGTTCATGCCGGGGGTTTCAAGACATAAAAGTGAATTGGTGTGACTTTTTTTTCTGTGGCTTTTATTTGGGGGAAGGTTGGCCTTAGATGTAGTAGGTTCCATTTTATGTTGGGTTTTTAGTGTTTTAAATTTCCCGCTTCCCCCCAGCCCTGTTTGGGTGTAAAAAATGAAGGGGGTTTTGGGTTTCTCTCCCCTAGACTTTTAAAAGGTCAATTTTGCTCATAATCGAAATGCCCCACTATCAAAAAAACCTTACGATGGTGGGGCCCACTATCGGGCTTCGCCGATGTTGAAAGCCAACGTAATTTGCTCAAAAATAGTCATTTTCACATCCCCCAAAAATTTTAAAAAAAGTGTATAAAAACTTTGCATTACAAAAGGGAAACGTAACAAACCCGTAGAATACAGATAATGCCTCCCTTTATACCAAAGAAAAATACCCGTTTAAAAAGAAAAACAAATCCCCCAAACTTGGGAGAAGTAGGTTTTTTTGACCTTTTCACTCCACTTGGAATTTTTTTTTCCATTTCCCGGAAAATTTCATTGTCCCAAAGATTTCCAATTTTGAAAGTCCCGCCCAAAAAAAAAAAACCCTCATATGTATATTAGATGGTAAAATAAATTAAAAAAAGATATGGCTTTTTGAAAAGGGGTCAAAGAAAAAAAAAATTTTGTCAACCCCCAAAAAAAAAAAAAATGCTTTGTCTTTAAGGGATTAATACTGTCAAATTATCTTTATGATTGTGGAGAGTTGAGTGATTTATTGAGGCTGTATTCAGGCTTAGCACAAAGCACAGCAAATTCCAGAAATACAGCCCTGAAAAGGAGGAGGTAAATCACACAGGCTGTGTATCTGTGAACAGAGAGAGGAGGAACCAAAAAGGAAATCTGGGAGGGGTAGGGAAGCAGAAAAGTGTCTGTCAGCACAAGGGAAAGTAAATCCCTCCAGGAGGGTAACACTGTACAAGAATGAAGCAGTGCTGATACCTTTAAAAACTAATTGGGAAGGCAGGTATCCTGGAAAAATACAGAAATTCAAATTTTAACAGGGAATTTCTGGGTGGGGAAACATGAAAACCTTTAGAAAAGGGGCCCGAAAATAAGAGGAAGTTGCCCGCTTTTTCAGGGGGGACACATATGAATGGAGAAATTGAGATTGAATTTTTACACCTTTTTTTAACTTTTTCCCAACCCTTTCAGTAATCCCCTTTCCTACTTTTAAAAAATTTCTTTCCTTTTTTGTAAAATTAGACCAAAATTTAAAGCAAAGCTTAAAAATGGGGAAAAATAAATTTTGGTTTAACAATTGCAAAATCATTACATTTCTTGTCCACGTGATGATGTTTCTGGAAAAGGGAAATAGAAAATGCTTTTCTTTAAATTTTTTTCCCCAAATCCTTTAAAGGGGCATTACAATGGGCCCATTTTTTACTTTAATTTTGTAAAATATTAAAAAAAAAAGTTTTCGCAAATTGGAATTTTTTGCATTTTTTTTATTAGTTTCACTACTTTTTAAACCCTACCAAGGGCCTTTATTATAAACCCATTTGATTGATGGAATATTTGACCCGAAAGCAATGGGAAAAAAAAAACCCAAAAGAAGTTTACTTTTAAATTTTTAATCGATTCAGATTTTATTTTTTTCTTGCTTTATCTGTATTTAAAAGAACAGTTAAACTCTCCCAACAATGCAATTAAGTTAAAACCCCAAACCCCACCCCGAATCCAAAAAGCTGTGTGAATTCATCATTTTTATGGGTTTCACCCAAAACCCCTAAGATACTACCCCCATTCATTTTCCAAAATTTTAATTTAATTTGATGGGTTTGAAAAAGGATATCTTGAGAGCCAAAATAAAAAAAAAGGGAAGAAAAGACAATGTTCCCTTTAACAATAAATTTTTTTCAAGTGACAAAAGCTGAAGTCTAAGTACAAATTTTAAAATTTTGTCTATAAAATAAAAGGTGGGTTTGGGGGCCTAAATTTTTGAGGTTTTTCATTATGTAAAACAAAAAGTTAAATTTAATGGGAAATTAAAATCATGTTTATTGGAAATTTTTTCTAGATACAGTATTACGGTATAAATTTAGCCCGCAAAACAAAAGTAACATTTAAGTGACCCCGAATGGGGACAGGGTTTGAGTTAAATTTAATAACCAAAAAAGAGGATAAACCGAAATTTAAAAATAGTTTTTTAACTTTTCAAATATGGGGAAATTGTTTCTTAAAAACTGTCTATCTATCTTTTAATTTTATTTTTATTATTATTATTATTATTATTTTTTAAGCTATTAATCTTCCAGTTTACTATATATTAAAGCCACTGAATCCTAAATTAAAATCAGTAATGGCTATACAGTGTCATTTGTCATACTTGTCTCTTCATATGAGGATGAGATTTTTGGACTTCCTCGGGCACCAAAGTTCAATTATGACCTCTGTACCCTTATAGTTACACTACTATAATATAACTTTACTACAAATTTGTATACTGTATATTAAGCCCTTGACATGGCAGCAATTTTTTTGCCGCATTTGTTTGTTCATTCCTACCTTCTAAGAGCCATAACTTTTTTTTGTTTGTTTTGTTTACATACTATAAGGGCTTTTTTTTTGAGGGACAAGATGTACTTTTTAATGGTACTTATGACCATGTAATGGGCTGGAAAACTGAAAAGAATTCAATGTGGACCAGAACTGAAAAAAAAAGCAAGTGTGCGGAGGTTGAGATTTTATGGAGTTTCCTGTTCAGTACAAATAAAATTTTATCTGTATTCTGTAGGTTGCTACGATTTTGGAGATAATTGTGTACCGTTTTGGTGGACAAATGTGTAGAGTTTCCATTATGTTTTAATATTTTCACAAAAACTAAAAACTTTTTCTATGTTTTTGTGCTGTAGCGCCATTTCCTGCGACCAATAACTTTTTTATTTTTCTGCCTTGGGACCTAACTGAAAGCTTGTTTATTGCAGGCTGAAGTGTAGTTTTAGTGGAATCATTTTTTGATACATGCAACTTTTTAGCCATTTGTTCTTTCAATTTTTTGGGAATGCAAACTGACCAAAAAACTTAATTTTGGTGTTGGGATTTATTTTTCTTCTATGGTGTCCACCATATGGGATAAATTATGTTATATTTTCATAGATTGGGCTTAAAGCATGTGAAAATACTAATTAGGTGTAACTTTATTTTTTTTATTTGTAAAATTGAAAAGGGTGATGTTTTGAATATTTCAATATTTTTTGATGCTTTAAACTTTTTTTTTTACATGTACTAGTAGTGCCCCAAGGGTACTTGACCACTGTCTGTCTATCTATCTATCTATCTATCTATCTATCTATCTATCTATCTAATATATATATATTAGAACCACTCGGCACCCCAAGTTCTCATCACCGTGAGGCCAGTTGGGCAAAGGAATGGTGTGATCGCTGCGACATCTAAAGGGATAAAAAGCTAGGATTGGAGCCGGCTAGCAGCAGGTTCCCACTGTGATACTTAGCCATTACCTGCCATGTATGAAGCAGACTACCTGCTTCAGACTACCTTATAGCCTTTATGACGTAGCAGTATGTCAAATGTTGTTAAGGGTTAACATGATTTATGAAAAATTTAGTAAGAATCTAAACAATCTTTCTTTATATTTAAATTATAAAATTCAATTGAACTCAAAACCTCAGTATTACTTCCAATTAGTCTTAATTTTCTTGTACACTTAATACCAGAGTTGTAAAGCAAGACATACCTTTGAGCTTTTAAACAACACTTTCTTACTGAAGTCTCTGTCATAACCAACCATTGACTTAATATTTAATTTTGAGTCCATACACGTCCTAAAATCCATTTTTGTACATTTACTGTTAGATATTTGCAAGAATTACAATTATTATTTGATAAGGACATTTACAGCTTGGAATTGTCAAATATTGGAGATCAAGAGCAGTGCTAGTGACATCTTGTGGTAGAAGCTAAAACAGACCACATTTTTCTACCAGATTCTGCTCATTGTGTCTGTATATATACATTGTCTGTATGTGTATACCAAGTAGGAGACACTTTGCTATCAGTGTCTCTGTTCTGTTTGGATCTTAACAGACAATATTAACCAACCAAAAACAAATGTCCATTGGCACAATGTGTGTTCTTAGCTTAAATTAATAGTTTCACGCAAAGTCAGAGAAGGAAAGAGTAATTGTAGCTAAACTTTACCAATTCATTCATTTGTATGAATAAGTAGTTAATGACTACTTTTCTCTCATGCAATGACTGCTCCATATAAAATAAAGTTGATGCTTTATCTTACAGTACTAGGACCTGCTTAATAGTAAAACCGCATTGCATTAGTGCAATTCAAGGGATGTCATGCGATCTAGCTGATCTCTGCATATTAATACTATAGCTGTTACCACAGAACCTAGATAGTGATCTTTAGGCATCTGTTATGAAGCTCCATAAATCCACACTCCAGTTCTTAAATGTCTGCTTACATAGTATGTGTATATACTGTACTGTACAACCTCAATTCCAAAAAAGTTGGGACACTAAACAAATTGTGAATAAAAAACTGAATGCAATGATGTGGTGGTGCCAACATCTAATATTATATTCAGAATAGAACAAAAATCACAGATCAAAAGTTTAAACTGAGAGAATGTATTATTTTAAGTGAAAAATATGTTGTTTCAACATTTCATGGCATCAACAAATCCCAAAAAAGTTGGACCATGCCGTTTTTACCAAATGTGTGGCATCCCCCTTCTTCTTACAACAGGTCAACAGACATTTTGGAGACAGGGAGACCAGTTTCTCATGTTTAGAAATAGGGAAAGCTCCCCATTCATGTCTAATACAGGCCCCTAAATGTTCAATTGTCTTGGGCCTTCTTTGTCGCACCTTCCCCTTTATGAAGCGCCAAATGTTCTCCTATAGGTGAAGATCTGCACTGCGGCGGCCATTTCAGTCCCCAGAAACCTTCTCCTACGTTAGCCATGATGTTGTGCTTGCTGCAGAAGTGGTCTGGCATTATCTTGTTGAAAAATGAAGGGTCTTCCTGAAAGAGATGACGTCTAGATGGGAGCATATGTTGTTCTAGAACTGAACATAGCTCTCTGCATTAATGGTGCCTTTCCAGACATGCAAAGCTGCCCATGCCACAACACTCATGAAACCCCCAAATTACCATCAGTGATGCAGGTGTTTGAAACGGAGGTTGATAATAACTTGGGTTTTTGTCCTTGTCCTCTCTGGTCCGGATGAAAATGGCGTCCCACTTTTCCCATAAAGAACTTCAAATCGTGACTCATCTGACCACAGAAAGTTTTCCGTTTTGCCACCACTCCTTTTAAATGCCCCCTGGCCCAGTGCAAATGGCTGACCTTGTGGGAGCTTCCCTTAAAAAATGGCTTCCTCTTTGCACTGTAGAGTTTCAGCTGGAACGGCGGATGGCACAGTGGATTGTGTTCACTGAAAATGCTTTTGGAAGTATTCTGAGCCCATTCTGTGATTCCTTGACAGTGGCTTTTCCTTTTTGAGGTGCAGTGACGTTTAAGGGCCCGGAGATCACGAGCATCCAGTAGAGTTTTACGGCCCTTGACCCTTATACACAGGATTGTTCCAGATTCTCTGAATCTTTTGATGAGGGTTATGTATGGTTGATGATGATAACTTTAAAGTCTTTGCTATTTTACGTGGGTAAACACCATCCTGGTATTGCTGCACTATCTTTCTGCGAAACAATGGTGGAATTGGTGATCCTTTTACCATCTTTGCTTCAGTAGAAATGACACTCTGAGTAGCTCTTTTTATACCCAATCATGTTGTAATTTACCTAATTAGTGTTGATTGGTCTTCCAGCTGTTCGTTTATGCTCAATGTCATTTTTCCAGCCACTTATTTTCTACTTGTCCCAAAATTTTTTGGCATTTGTAGACACTGTGAAATTTTGGGAAACAACATACTTTTTTTTTCAAAAGTTACATTTACTCAGATTAACCTTTTGATCTGTCATCTATGTTCTATTCTGAATATAATATTCGATGTTGGCACCTCCAACATCATTGCATTCAGTTTTTATTCACAAATTTGTTTAGTGTCCCAACTTTTTGGGAATTGAGGTTTATATGCCGCAACTCTGCCAGTGGCGTTTTTTTATTTCTTTCTCTCTGGATAATGGAGGTCGGTTGACCTAATGACAGGCCTGAATTTGGCTCTGTTGAGAGGTAAAGATAGCGTAGGACCACCTGACCTGAGAAACCCCGTTGTAAGTTCGTGGATGGCTTAAGCATTTTTTGATCAAAAACATGTGAACTAAGAATCTCAAAGTTTTTTCATGTATGATAGATAGCATAAATGCTTCTTTAGGGATTTCCATGTATTGTATTGCCCTTTTTGCAGTGGTGTGCCACTGGTAATGGTGTGCATGTGTATATATATATGCCGCAACCCTGCCAGTGGCACCCAGGTTCACATTGTGTTTTTTCAGAAATGTTTTTTTGTGCAGAACTAAACGATGTATCTGGCATATATTGCTTTTAATCTATATAGGGAGGAAGGGATGCCTCCATTTGGTTTCCTGCACCCCACCACTTTTTTACAGGCTGTTATTTTGAGTGCAGCTTGTAAGGTTGGTGTTTTTTTATTTCATTCTCTCTGGATAATGGAGGTCGGTTGACCCAATGAGAGGCCTGAATTTGGCTCTATTGAGAGGTAAAGATAGCGTAGGACCACACGACCTGAGATCACGTTGTAAGTTCGTGGGTGGCTTAAACATTTTTTGATCAAAAGCATGTGAACTAAGAATCTCAACATTTTTTCATGTATGATAGATAGCATAAATGCTTCTTTAGGGATTTGCATGTATTGTATTACCCTTTTTGCAGTGGTGTGCCACTGGTAATGGTGTGCGTGTGTATATATATATGCCGCAACCCTGCCAGTGGCACCCAGGTTCATATTGTGTTTTTTCAGAAATGTTTTTTTTGTGCAGAACTATATGTTGTATCTGGCATATATTGCTTTTAATCTATATAGGGGAAGGGATGCCTCCATTTTGGTTTCCTGCACCCCGCCCACTTTTCACAGGCTGTTATATGAGTGCAGCTTGCAAGGTTGGTTTTTTTTATTTCTTTCTCTCTGGATAATGGAGGTCGGTTGACCCAATGAGAGGCCTGAATTTGGCTCTATTGAGAGGTAAAGATAGCGTAGGACCACCCGACCTGAGATCACGTTGTAAGTTCGTGGGTGGCTTAAGCATTTTTTTTATCAAAAACATGTGAACTAAGAATCTCAAAGATTTTTCATGTATGATAGATAGCATAAATGCTTCTTTAGGGATTTCCAAGGATTGTATTGCCCTTTTTGCAGTGGTGTGCCACTGGTAATGGTGTGCGTGTGTATATATATATATGCCGCAACCCTGCCAGTGGCACCCAGGTTCACATTGTGTTTTTTCAGAAATGTTTTTTGTGCAGAACTATACGTTGTATCTGGCATATATTGCTTTTAATCTATATAGGGAGGAAGGGATGCCTCCATTTTGGTTTCCTGCACCCCGCCCACTTTTCACAGGCTGTTATATGAGTGCAGCTTGTAAGGTTGGTGTTTTTTTATTTCTTTCTCTCTGGATAATGGAGGTCGGTTGACCCAATGAGAGGCCTGAATTTGGCTCTATTGAGAGGTAAAGATAGCGTAGGACCACCCGACCTGAGATCACGTTGTAAGTTCGTGGGTGGCTTAAGCATTTTTTGATCAAAAACATGTGAACTAAGAATCTCAAAGTTTTTTCATGTCTAATACATCCTGGTCACTGTATATTGAATATTGTAAAAGAGACCTGGGATAGCGAGGTCACTCCCCATAGGAGCGTAATAGAGCATATCGACAAAATGCAACATTGTAGGCAACTGCTACAATAAAATAGGAATCTGTTTCCAGGTCTAAAGACGGTAATAGAGTATGAGATCATTACCAAACAACAGGCAAGGGCCATATACGATTCCTGAATCTCACTGGGAGATCATGGCCAAACAGGTTTAAGGGATGATAAACCCGGGGGGTGATTGAGAAATCAAAAACTGGATGTTCAAGTCCCCTAGTGCTGGTCCCAAAACCCCATGGAGAGTGACAGTTTTTTAATAACTACCGCAAGTTAAAGTATCTAAGGTAGATGCCTACCCCATGCCCCAGGTGGATAGAGAGGCTAGGTCCTGCCTGGCACGTCACGACCCTAGACCTCACCAAGGGGTATTGACAGATTCACTTATCTAAGGAGGCTAAGGAGTAGATGGCATTCTCAACACCTGAGGGATCTTTCCACTATATCAGGATGCCATTTGTGTTACAGGAGGCCCCTGACACTTTTCAGAGGGCAATAGATCAAGTCAATAGATCAAGTCCCCTTTCGAAATATGCGGCCGCTTATCTTGATGATTGTAGATTGTAAGCCCTCGCGGGCAGGGACCTCTCTCCCTCTGTACTAGTTTAGTCACTTATTGACACTTCGTAATTGTTTGACCAATGTTATTTATGTACCCGCCTGAAATGTACAGCGCCCTGGAATCAAGGGCGCTCCAAAATAAATGATACTAATAATAATAATGATATAGTTATCTTTATTAAGGATTGCGAAAGTCACCTCAGTAAGGTCCAAGCCCACACATCCATTTGCAATTTGTATAGATGCTAGTGCCCACTGTAAATACTCAAACACCAAATACAGTAGCACATAGCCAGTACTAAACACATACAAATGTTGAATCGGTGAAACATTTAAATGCATTACTGTTATACTTTATACATGCAAAAAATAAAGCTATTTAGAGCACAGTTTGATCAAGTTGCGTATTCCCAACTAACTCGTCAAGGCAACCTTACCATATGGGTCCCTAACTCTTATACCTCTCTGTGGGGCAAAAGCCAATAAATGTTCAGGGCTGAGCTCCATTCATACTGATTATAAGGTATCTAGGCATTGACAACTTGATCAAACTGCACACCTTTAATTTTTGCATATATAAAGCATAGCAGTAATGCATTTTAAATGTTTCACTAGTTTAATGTTTGTATGGGTTTTAGTGTCGGCTACATGCTGTTGTATTTGGTGTTTGAGAATTCCTGTTTCACGCTGATTTTAAGGCTGTTATAGGAGCAAAGTACTGAAAGAATGGCGGCTTTTGACCCACAGAGAAGTATTAGAGTTAGAGACCCACCTGATAGGTCTACCATGACACAGTAGGTGGGCATAGGCAACTTGATCAAACTGCGCATTAAACATTTCTACTTTTAGCATGTATAAAGCATAACAGTAATGCATTTAAGTGTTTCATTAGTTCAGTGCTTGTATAGGTTTTAATGTCAGCTATGTGCTGCTGTATTTGGTGTCTTAGAATTCATGTTTCTATATGGTCACAGAACTTCATGGTGGCTTTTAAATTTAATATAATGTAGGGAGTACATTATCAGATAAGTAATAACTAGAGATGGGCGAATTTCTCAAAAATTCGATTCGGTCACTTCGCCGAATTTTCGACAAAATTCGTTTCGTTCCGAATTACTTCGGCACGAATCGCGTTAAAAAGCGGCTATTTCCAGGCTGCACAGAGCCTGAGGGTGCTGTAGAACGTTGTGCCATGCTTAAATATGCAGAGGGAGCTTGGTTTGGTCTTCATACAATGTTGTGTTTTAGTATGACACGCACATGACTGCCGCCGCTCTTAGAATCGCTTCACTATAAAATGCCCTGGGCAATTATGGGGGCAAAACTGACCAAAAAACTGAAGCATGTACGTAGCCTGATAAAGTCATGGCAGCAAAAGCTGGAAAAAAAAAAAAACTTTAGAGCTCAGGTGGCAACATTAGTGACAGAGTGTGGAGGGTGAGGGCGGCAGCCACAGCGCATGAGGTAGACAGTGGACAATGAATTTGGAAGTGGCAAAAACAAGTCCCGGGCCGCAGAGTGGCACAATGCACGTGTGGAGGTCAGGTGGAGCGCATGAGGTGGGCGGGCACAATGAAAATTCTGGGCTGGCAAAAAGGGGTAGGCCCAAAGAGGGGAAAATGACACAGTGTGGAGGGCCGCGGAGCAACGCAGCGAAAAGGTAAACAGTGGCACAATGACACATGTGGGGGCACGGCAGCACCCACATCAGCGCATGAGGTCGACAGTGGCCAATGAAAATTCTAGGTGGCAAAAAAACAGGATGGGCCCACAGTGTGGAGGGCCGGCAGCAACGGCAAGCAGATGGGGTCAGACGTGGCCAATGACACAGTGGGGAGGGCAGACAGGGTACGCAGCAGCATGAGGTCGAGGGGGCAAATGACATTCTGCAGGGGCAAAATTGTATTAGCACGAGCGGAAAATGATGAGAGCGGGGCACGGCGGCGAGATGGGTGGGCCCGTGGCAAAATGACAGGAGTGGAGGTGATAAAGGGAAAAAAGCATGAGGCAGAGAGGGGCACAAGGGACATTTGGGGGGCAAAACAGTACCAGGCCGCAGAGTGGCACAATGACACGTGTGGATGTCACGGCAACGAAACAGCAGGGGCAGCATGAGACTAGAGTGGCAAAATTGGACAGAGTGTTGAGGTGGGTGGCAATACCAGTCCCTGGTAAAGCGGTGGTAGGAGATGGAAAAACTATCAGAGTGTGGGGATCAGGGGGTGGCGGCATCAGATAGGGTGAGGCGGTTTTTTGAACCCAGATGAGCCAAAGGCATTGGTGTGGGGAAAAATCCTGGCCGACCACCCCTGATTCATCTTGAAAAGGTTAGTCTTTTCAAAATTTCCGTGGCAGCGGGTTCCCCTTGGGGGGAAACGATGGCCCCCGCCGCACTAAAACACCCGTCTGATGCCACAACGGGCGGGAGGCAGCTTTCCACGAAAAATCGGAAGTTGGGCCACACACCCATTTTTGGCTGCCCAGTAGCCCAGCGGTCTTCAACTGGGGTGGCGAGTGCTGCCCAAAGTAGGCCAAAACCTGTTGGTTCGGGGAATGCTTGTCCTGCTGCTGTGCTGCTGGGACTGCCTCCTCACTAGGCGGGTGAAGGAAGTGCTCATTAGTGACCCCAGACTTAGGTTACTGTGATGGAGCTGTACTGTCTACCCCCCCCTTCCCCCAGCAGCCCCGGGAGTAGTACGTGAGCGTGGGAAACCCCCCCGGTCAGACCTTTTTGAGGAGGGCGATGCCGCAATAGGCAGGGGCCAAAATGATTACGGAGGTTTTCCCCTAAGTATTTAGTTTGTCTTCCTTAATAGTGGGAAAAAAAGGCCCATTTTGGACGGTAGGAGGTAAATAGGGTGGAGAGCCAGAAGTCATCCCTCTGCCGGATGCTGCTATTGGGTGTCTACCCAGGCAAATAAGCTGCTGCGGGCTCTGCACAAGTGAATCCGAGGGGCCCCTGCCCCCTTTCCACTGTATTCCCCGGTGCTTGGGTCATCTGCCTCGTTTTCCCTCTCCCCAAATAACCTCCCCCGTGCTCCTGCTCCCCCTCTTTGTCCCTGGGAAAAAAAAATTTCCATCATTTCACCGACAATGTTCTGCTCCAAGTCCCCCTCCTCCTCCTCCATTTCAGCCCCCACCGGACTATGTGGCCACGGATGTAGTCGCCACATCTCCTTCCCTCCCCGACAGATTTTTCGCCGCCCCCGGCATGAAGCATGGAATGACGTTATTCCCCCGTAGTCGGGACTGACAAATAACGGGGCCCTCCTCGAATGGCCTAAAAACAAAGGAGGTGTCACGCATGAGCTGCCCTGGCTGCATCAAAGTTACACAGGGGAGTATTCTTTTCCCCGGGACATCAAAAATCTTTAAATGGCCTTTCTCTGTTCATACTCGGTCCAACATGTGCAGGGGTTCCCCAGCGGGTGGCTCGCATATCAGGGTGTTGGGGGAGGCCGTTCTGCCGTGAAACTCGGGAGGGTGTTCCTGGCTTTGTACGAATGGAAATAAAGTGCATGACATTTTCCCCGGGCCATTTTCAAAATTTTTTGAAGATCGGTGGAAGACTTCAGGAACCCTTTTTACCCCCAAGATTAAAACCGGGGCCCTGCAGGGCCAGGACCCACCCCTCCTCGGTGCAGGCGGAAAATTTTCCCCCCATTGTCCGTCACCTGGTTCGTTTTGCAGTTGGGGGGAGAAAGCCACAATGTTTTTGCTGCATGACGCGGAGGTTCCTCCCTGTTGACTTCGTTGCCGAGGCAGCTGGGTGTAGAACTGCGTGACACCGCTGTGCCTACAATGTGGTTGATGGGCTACTTGTGGAGGCTGAGATGGTGGTGGTGGGGGAGGGGGAGGAGGGGACTTGGCGAGGAGCAGCAGTTTGACAACGTGGAGGGAAACGGCGTCTCCTGCCAGTTTTTGGTGTGCTGGGCAGGAAGAATTACCCAGGGGGCGTAAAGGAAATGTAGGCCCCTGACCGTAGTTACAGCTCCAGCGTCCGCGCTGCGTGTACCTTGGAACAAACCGATAAGCTAAGGGATGCCCCACTTTCTGTTTACATTTTTATGAAGTGTGGTACTGCCTTTTTGGAAAAGAAATTAGGGCTTGGAACTCTCCATCTCGGTCGGCAAAAGCCATTAGTTCTTGAATGGTGCAGATAACCATTTGGAAAGGGGGGACTGCAGTCCCAACAACTTGGACAGGAGCAGGGCGCGCTGCACCTTAGGGGGTTTGGACGCATATGTTGTCTTTTTTACAATCGCCTCCTGAACGACTGCTGGCGCCTGAGTAGCGGGGCAGGAGATCTAAACGGGAGAGGAGTCAAAGAAAACAGCTGCCTTCTGCAGAGGTGGTGGAGTTTGACTGGCTGAAATGGCATGCGTGCCATGGCCGCTGTGCTGCGGCAGCGGCAGGATGGCCACCACATTGAGCCACGTTTCTCCCAGGCCCCGGATGGTGAGTGATGTTTTGACGGGGCCCTTTGTCCCAAACGTTAGCTCCCTGGCCAGCTTCATTTTGCCCCAGATTTACATATACCCCATATTCGGCCCCTCGGTGTCTTAGCAAGAACTCACACCCCCGAGTAGTGATTTTACCGCCAACGCTCCGCATGGTGTTCGCCCCCGTGCCCCGTGAGCCCTGTGCCCCTCTGTCTTGGACCTGCGAGGGGTTTTCTACCGTGGCCGCTTGGCTCCCGACTCACACTGCTGCTACCCTGTGGATCAGGCCCACAACCCACTTGTGGGTGCGCCCCTGCCCCGCGCGCAAACTGGCCTCTTCTCCTTTAGATGATGAAACCTTGCTTTACCGGTCCCAAGTGCGGTCGGCTTCATTCACTATTTGTGTTTCATCGTAAATTATTTCATCACCGGTCTTGGGAAGCCCAGGCTGACCCCTTACCACATGACCTCCCCTGCCCTCTCCACATCTATACTTTGCCCCCTACTGAAGAAGTGGGGTATTGGGCCCCCTTTTTTCGCGCCCAAGTAGTGTGACTGCCCTCCAAATTGTTCTCCCTATTAGTGGCGCTGAGCCAGACCCTAGTAGATCCCCGGCTGAGGGGAATGGATGGGACAGAGGCGGGCTGAGGAAGGTGAGGGCCCCTGACCCGCTCCCCGGGCACCAAATAAGTGTTGTGTTGAGGTTCCCCCCGACTCTTGGTGGGGTTGTCGATGTCATCTGGGGGGGAAGGGATGACCCAGTCAACCAATCAAGAACCTTGGGTTGTGAAAAACAACCCGGCCCCTAGATGAAGCGGCATTGGCCCCACCCAGTGACCCCCGCTTGCGATCCCTTGTGTGCTGGACTGGGCCCGTTTCAGAAATGTTTTTGCCCTGCCACCGCAGTTGCGGCGCCACCTCTTGTTGCTTTTGTTTGTTCTAAAAAAGTCAGACATGTTTGATGAAAGCTATTGTAATGATAAATTACCCCTGTTTTTTTCTCCAAATGAACCAGTAAAAAAGTTGGGGGAACCCCTTTGGGTATAAAATTTCGCTCCCCAAAAAAGGCCCGGAAAAATTTACTTGTATTTTCGTTTACAAGCATGTGTGTTTTTCTAAATGAAAAGCAAAAAGGGGTTTTTTAAACCCTTTGTTGTGATTTGCTACAAGAAAAAGTTATATTTCGGGTTGAAAAAAACGGTTTTTTTTGTCAGACAGCAGCAAAAACAACGCTTATTAAAACCCCGGATGAAAAATTTCGCAATAGAATTGAGCCACCAAAACTAGTAGCTTTGTAGGTGTTACAAAGGTGTATTTTTACGCCCCCCAACAACAAGAGTAAAATTGTAAAAATTTAAACCCTTTGCTTGTGAATTAGGATACCAAAAAAAAAATATATTTTTGGCGTTGAAAAAGACGGTTTATTTTTGTCAGCCCCCAGCAAAAAACGCTTAATTTAACCCCCGGATGTAAATTTCGCATAGAATTGAGCCACAAAAAATAGTAGCTTTTTGCGGTTCTGGTGTATTTTTACGCCCCACAAAAAAGAGTAAAAAATTGTAATTAACCTTTGCTTGTGAATTAGGCTACCAAAAAAAAATATATATATTTGGCGTTGAAAAAGCGGTTTATTTTTGTCGACAGCAGCAAAACAAAAACTTTAAATTAACCCCTGGATGTAAATTGGCAATTGAATTGAGCCACAAAATATAGCTTTGTAGCGTGTTACAATGGGTATTTTCTACGCCAAAAACAAGAGATAAAAAGAATTAACCCTTTTCTTGTGAATTAGGTACAAAAAAAAAAATTTTTTATTTGGGTTGAAAAGACGGTTTATTTTTGTAGCACCCGCAAAAAACGTTAATTAACCCCTGGATGTAAAATTGCGCAATGGATTGGCCCAACCCAAACTGTAGCTTTGTAGGTGTTACAAAGGTGTATTTTTTACGCCACACAACAAGGATAAAAAGTAATTAACCCTTTTTTGTGATTAGGCTACCAAAAAAAAAATATTAATTTTGGGGTTTAAAAAGACGGTTTATTTTTGTCGCAAGCAGCAAAACAAAGCTTAATAACCCGGATGTAAATTGCGCAATAGAATTTGGCCACCCACAAACTAGTAGCTTTTTTGGTGTTCAATGGTGTATTTTCACGCCCCAAACAACAAAGATAAATTGAAAAACCCCTTTGCTGGAATTTTGGCTCCCAAAAAAAAATTATATTTTTGGCGTTTAAAAAGACGTTTATTTTTTTCAGCACGAGCAAACAGCTTAATTAACCCCCTGGAGTAAAAAGCGCAATAGAATTGGCCACCACAAATGTAGCTTTGTTGCGTGTTACAATGGCTATTTTTGCCCCACAAAGAGTAAAATTGTAATTAACTTTGCTTGTGAATTAGGTAAAAAAAATATTTTTTTTGGGGTTGAAAAGACGGTTTATTTTTGTCAGACACCAGCAAAACAACGCTTAATTAACCCTGGATGTAAATTGCGCAATAGAATTGAGCCACCACAAACTAGTAGCTTTGTGCGTGTTACAATGGCGATTTTCTACGCCAAAACAAGGTAAATTGAATTAACTTTGCTTGTGAATTAGGTACCAAAAAAAATTTTTTTGGCGTGAAAAACGGTTTTTTTTTGTCGCACACAGCAAAAAAAAGCTTAATTAACCCCCGGATGTAAATTGCCAATAGATTTGAGCCCCCACAAACTAGTAGCTTTTTTAGGTGTTTACAATTGGGGTATTTTTACGCACACAACAAGAGAAAAAAATTGTAAATTTAACCCTTTTTGTGAATTTGGCTACAAAAAAAAAAATTATATTTGGGTTTTAAAAAAACGGTTTTTTTTGCAGCCCCAGCAAAAAAACGTTAAATTAAACCCCCGGATGTAAAAATTTCGCAAAAGAATTGAACCACCCAAACTGTAGCTTTGTAGCGTGTTACAAAGGGTATTTTCTAGCCACAAACAAGAGATAAAATTGTAATTAACCTTTGTTGTGATTAGGTACCAAAAAAAAATTATATTTGGGTTGAAAAAGACGGTTTATTTTTTGTCAGCACACCGCCAAAAAAAACGCTTAATTAAATTGGATGTAAAATTTCGCAATAGATTGAGCCACCAAAACCCAGTAGTTTGTAGCGTGTTACAATGGTGTATTTTTTAGCCACACAACAAAAGATAAAAATTGTTTAACCCTTTTTTTGTGTTGGGTACCAAAAAAAAAAAAATATATTTGGCGTTGAAAAAAAACGGTTTATTTTTGTCAGAAGCAGCAAAAACAAGCTTTTAATTTTCCCCCGGATGTAAATTGGCAATAGAATTTAGCAGCCAAAAAGAAGTGTATTTGTTTGTAAAAAAGCGGTTTCTTTAAAATAAACAGGGAATGGGTTAGATCCCTTTGGATATTGAATGTATATGCAGTGAGTGGACGCACACTGGATTTTAGATCCAATACCCCCAAAAAATCAGAAATGAACATTAGGGGAAAAAGTTTGAGACAAGCTGAGACACCCCCCAAAAAACGCTGGTAAAAAACAGTTCTTCAGAAGCGTATCAAACCCCCTGCAGTACCTTCCTTAGTACAGTGAGAGGAGGTGAGCTCCCCGCGGGCGCTCGGTCTTTATGTGCGGTGACGTTTAAAAAGAATTCCCCCGGCTTGTTGGCTTCATTTTGCCTTTTCTGCAGGCTATGCCCCTTTTTCCCCCAGAGTGCTTTTTCCCCATGTAACGCCTTTTGGCCCGCAGCCCCCTTTTATCAATGAAAAGCACACTTCGTTCACCCGAAGTTCCCCAAAGTTCGACTTCGTTCCGAACCGAAGTTTTTCCTGAAATTTAAAAAGAATTCCCTTCTTAGAATGATTCGCCCATCTTAGTAATAACATTTTTTATACATATGTGCAAAAATTTCAGACAGTGTGGAAAAAAAAGCTTCAAGTAAGAGTGCTTTTTAAAAAAAGAAGTGTTAATGTTTTATTTTATTTTTAAAAATAAAATCAAAATGATTAAACAAAAGGAAAATTAAATATTTGGTATAATCGATCTTGCAAGATGGCATCAGTTGTTCATGTTCTGGCAAACAATTATTGAAGGAACTCAGCAGGGAAATTGTTCCAAGCATCTTGGAGATGTACCTACAGATCTTCTGTGGATAAAGGCTTGATCAAATCCTTCTGTCTCTTCATGTAATTCCGACAGGAAAAACGGTTTGCGGGGCCATATATTACTTCAGGGGTCCTTTCCTACCCGTGGCACTTCTGTACAAACTCCCCCTGGGGGGAAAAGGGGCAGGTAGAAAATTTATGGGGGATGGTGGCAGTGGAGGAAATGGGGGGTAGGTGGAGAGATTTTGGGGTGGAGAGGGTGTATTTTTTTGGTTTGGGCCCAGGATGGTAAAACAAAAGTTGGGGGATGGTGGGGTAGTGGGGTTTCGGGGAAACAGTTTCAATCTAAATTTGGGGGGGAGGCATATGACCATCCCCCGGAGTTTTGCGCGGGGTGGTCTGTACCTCCAGAATCATATTGTGCAGGTTGAATCCATAAAATGACCCAGAAATCCCCCAAGGCATGATTTCAGGGGATGCGGGAAGGGAGTTTTGTCTGTCTGGAGTTTACCGGGTTTCTTAAAAACTCTCGCGACCCCCATGGGGTGGGGGGGGGGCAGCCCGCCCCCCCTTATATACTAAAGGGCGGTATTCGCACTGTAAATTGAATGTCATTTTTCCCCCCGTGGCGTATTGCGAGCGGAGAGAGGAGAGTAATCCAAAAGTTCTCTTGAGAACTGTGGTTACGTAAAGATTGGGACGTATCTAGCCCCCTATTAGCGCAGTACGGGCCCGAAAAATGGCCCAAAAAAGTCCCAATTTAAGCCGTGTTGAACTGCCTTATAAGGTTTCCCTTTGGACTAGTCGGACTCATTGGATTTTTTTAGACCAAATTTGGATGATTTCTTTAAAAAAATTGTAAAAGGGGTTGTGTTGGGGAGGTTTATTTAAAAAAAAAGTTTTTTTGTATATTGGTATTTTTTCCATATAATTCCAGTGCGGTAGATTTTGAAAGACACCTCCCATTATTTTCTCTCGGTTGGTGTCAGCCACAGTAGTTTTTGCCCCCCAAAGGGTGCATTACCCCATGTCATTAACGCCAGCCCCTAACACACAAAGGTTCGGGGAAGAGTGGAAACCCGTCAGGAGCAACCCCTTTTAAAATTGATTTCCTTCGGGGCGCTGCGGGCTGGTATTTTTAGAGTGGGAAGGACCAGTGTTAAGGGGCCCTTTCCCTATTCTGATAGTATTGGCTGAGCTGTTTTTTAAACCTTCAATGGTTATGGAAAATGGAGGGACCCCACTTTCAAAAATCATTTAATGAAAATCCAAAAAATTGGGATCCCCCTGTAATCTTTAAAAGTGGATCCCCCTTGTTAATTTCTTAAATAAATAATTTCGGGAAAAAAAACTAATGTGGTCCCCCATGTTAAAAAACCAGAAAGGTAAACGGGGCAGCTGCAGTGATACTAATAGAAGGGAAAAAACCCACGATACGGGGATAGTGCCCCAAAAATGGCCACAATTAGAGGGCCCTTTGACAGTTAGGGTTGTTCCCGTTCCCCTGGTGCATTGGGTGTGGGGGGAAATATGACGGGGGTTTATGTATTGGGCAAAAAGAAACACCCTGGCTGACTCCAATCCCCGGGGGATATAATGAAGAGGGTCTGACCCCCCATACTATTACTGGAATTATATGGAAAAAACACACACACACAAATTGCACAAAAAAAAATTTATTTAAATAAACACTCCCCAACTACAAACCTTTTTAACCATTTTATTTGAAAAAAACAGGTCCAAGGTTGATCCGAAATAGTCCATCGAATCCGAAGTAGTCCAAATGGGAATCTGTAAATAAACAAACATTACATACATACATACATACATACAGGCTGTACAACCTATCCAGCATCCAGGAAAGCTGGGTGACACCCATCGCCCACAGGTACCATCCAGATATCCATGAAAGGAATACTGGGTGCCACCTTTGGGGAATGGAGTGTCACCCAGCTTGCCTGGATGCTGAATAGGCTATTACCATAGGCACTCACCAGAGTCTATCCCCTGCGGCCTGTCTTCTGCCCCCTGCAGCCGCCAAAGACAGACTGCAGGGAGCAGGAGACAGGAGCAAGGGAAGGAGACAAGGGAGCAACTCCTGCCCCCTTTGGTCTGTCTCCTGCCCCCTGAGACTGCCAGAGACAGACTGTAGGGTGGAGGAGACCGGAGCAAGAGGCAGAAGAAAAGTAGGCAACTCCTCCCCCTTGCACACTCAAACACATAAACCCCTCCCCCACACACTTAAACACACACTCCTCCCCCGCACACTCGAACACACACTCAGCCACCCTTCCACACACCCCTCCCCCACACTCTCAAACACACACTCCTCCCCCACACACTCAAACACACCCTCCCCTCTCCCGCACACTCCTATGCACACACACTTCACCCACACATTCCTATACACATACACCTCCTCCGCACACTTCTATACACACACCCCTCTCCCGCACACTTCTATACACACACCTTTCCCACACACTCAAACACACACACACTCCTCCCCCGTACACTCAAACACACACACTCCTCCCCCGCACACCAAAACACATACACTCAGCCACCCTCCACACCCCTTTCCCACACACTCGAACACACACACTCCTCCCCCGTACACTCAAACACATACACCCCACCCCCACACACTCTTATACACACACTCCTCTCCTGCACACACACCCCCCTCCACACACACACCACTCCACCACTGTCCTGCTGCCGGCATCCAGGCTCTTTACACTGCTCTGCTGGGAGAGGGGGTGAAGCCTCGTGACTCCCGCTAAGCCCCACCTCCTCTCCCAGTAGTGCTCTGAAACTCCTTGCTTCCTATGCAGGAAGCTATTAGAGCAACAAGAGACGCTGCCCTGATGCCACTTATACTGTAGAACATCTGGCAGCTCTTCAGCAACACTTCAAGAGGGAGGGGGGGCAGGAGAGGGCCCCAATTTGCAGGAGTGCCCCACCCAACCCGGGAGGGTTTGTAAGTAGGATAAAGACTATTACCAAATACATTGCTGTTTTGATTTTGCTTGGCTTCAAATCTTGAGATCTTATCTGCTGCATGTGTACACAAGCTGCCTAAGGTTACCGACCATCTCTCTCTGCTCTCATTGCTCCAGTTGCTGTGGACATCTATGGTGACATCATTCCCTGTTGTGTGTTATCTCCAGCACAGGAAGGTTTCTTATCTATGTTACTGATAAACATTAACCCTTTAACCTTGTGCCCTACTTCTTAAAACATTCTGTTAGCAATGGTTCTCTAAATAAATCAGCTAGGAATAGCAGAACTAACATACCAATCAGTGCTGTAGACCGCCCTCAGCTTAAAGGGTTTGTCTCCCCACAGAGTTTCATAGATGCATGAATGAAATAATGCAGCTTTACTCTGTCACTTCCTGGTCAGACTCTGTGTATTCAGTCTGCTAATTAGTTTAGCTCTCTGAAACTGCTAGCAGGAGTTTTTATCTGATCTCTCAAACAAAAGCCTGTAATTAGTGCTGTTTACTTTAGCTAAATCAAGCTTTTTACTGCTGCCCAGCACAGAGCTGCCTTGACCTGTGTGATGATGTCACCCCCTGGTATCACATAGAACAAACAGCAGGGGGTAAAGAGTATACAGGTCGTTCATTGGGGGAATCAAATAGAGCACAGAAGGTGATAAAATCATTTGTAGCTCCTTAAAAAAAGATGAACAAAGCAATATATTTGGAAAATGTCTTCATTTAGTGTTCCCTGCATTTTTAAAGCTATTCTTTGTAGCGAGATAACCCCTTTAAGGAAGTGTGAGTCGTATGCTAGCTGTGAAGAGCAGGCTCTGTGAAACTACATGGTGAAAACACCTCTTTAAGAAGTATCAAGCATAGAATAGCATTGCACAAAGACTGTATTACTAAAAGTAGATATTCTAGCAAAATTAAGTACATATATATAAAAAAAAAAAAACATGCTAGTTACTTGCCCAACTCTGGGCTTCTTCACCAGCATGAAAAAGTTGTATAGTAGACCTGTGTGAACTGTGGTAGGATGTGATTTATGTTTAGTTTGCAACCTAAATGTTTTTTTGTTCCGTGTTTTTCTTTCCATTTTTATTTGGCAAAGATTACATCTGATATAACAACGTATAAGAAAAGCAAAGAGGCTTAGATTAACCTTTGAGAGCAGAAAAGTACTGACCAAGTATGCAAAAATGGAAGTCTTGACTTTTGCAATACTGGAGTAGGATTTGGAAAAGTGTATTTGGCACTCATTGTACATGTATGTAGCTCGGTAACATTTTTTTCAGTTTAAAACATAATATACATTTAATATACGGTATATAAAAAAGAAGGGGGGAAATGTCCGTGGATTTATTTTATAATTATGCATATAGGGAGAGACCTGTCAGTTAAGCTGAGCTAAATAGAGAGAAGCGCTAGGTTGTACTTATCTCTCCCTATACCTTGCTCGGTTTTACAAGTTGTTTTACCCTGAAACACTGTTGCATGTTAGGATAAAACACACCTTATTGAGGCAGACAATCCCATTGTTCAAGCAGTATAATTGAGCCAACAGGTTCGCTTTAGATGACTCTACAATAGCTGGGTGCCTTTGACCCTAGAATGTGCCTGTCACTTGGTTTACAGGCTGCTGATGCAGGACATGAGGCAGAGAGAGAGAGGCTGAACAATTCAAGAAAGAGGCAGCAGAGTAGAGGGTAAAGCAAGAAACTGCAGCACGCCAGGCAAAACATCAAACAGAGACAGAGCTCTGGTTACAATTTCTATGGCTTCAAAGGAATAACAATTCTCTGCAACCCCAACTTCAGGATAGATGGACACTTTGCTACTGGAGATTAAAAAAGTCTGCAGACATCTTCCCAGTAAGTACTGGGTACAGTATTTAACACCAAGATGAAAGGACAAAGCCTTGGAAGCTGGCCATCCTGAGCTGGAAAGTTTAGATTAGAAAGCTTTCATCAGAAAGTTTAACCTTGGAGGTGTACCTAAAAAAAGTCCTGGCGTCTACAGTAGGGACTAACTGACAGTTATGTGGTTGTCATATAACCACTCCCTATCAGCTGATCAGAGGACTATCTATTACCAGATTTGAAGACTTTTAGACCCTATTTCAGGGCATAATTGCGCTGCAGTACACCCCCGAAATTCAAAGCTGTCATAGAGAGCAATGAATTACCTCCGTCTTCCCTGACGCAAATAGAATGCTGGGTGAAAGAAGTGACATGTCACTTCTTCTTAACGCTAGCCAGCAGATACTTCTAAATCAAACTGCGTCTTGTGGCGTGCATAGACAAGCGCTGCAATACACCAGAAGTATGCCCCGCAAATAAGGTAAAATCATAGCACACATTGAGTTAATGGGGCTGACACACAGCACTTTAGAAATATGCGCTGACCAATGTATACTTCTAAAAGAGCCGGGATATAGCGACGCACATAGTACGCGCCGCTTTACGCTGGGATTACGCTGTGTGAACATACAAATTTTCTGCTCAATGCATGTATGGAAATTTGTACGAGAGCTTAAAATAGCTGCTTAGGCAACACAGATTCCAATTATGCAAAAAGGATACCAGAAACCAAAATAGGTTTTTACATGAGGTAATTTAGGTAGGGTTTAACCCATAGGCAAAGTGGGGGTATCCAGCAAAGATGCCCTGTAGGATATATGGTGCAGCAAACACACAGTCCAAACTCAATAATTGACTCATCCAGAGGCATCTAGTGGTTACAATCAGTCACTGAAAGCTTGGTTGTCCTCACATAAGGGCACAGTCCTTAGTTACACAACTCAAGTAAGGCTAACGGCTGCCGGTCTCTTCCTTAAACATACTTGTCAGTTCACACAGTCATAGGGGAGCACGGCAACACAGCAGGAATCGCTAGTCAGTCTGACAGTGTCTGTCAACATTCAGCAGTTCTGCTAGAACTACTGGGTAGAAACTCCACCTGTTTTATCAGTAGTCAGTCTCCTTACTCTCTGCCAGAGGAACTTGTCATGGTGAATTCACTAACAGAGTTCAAAAAGGGTTTGGATGCATTTCTGGAGCATAATAATATAACAAGTTATAGTGTCTAGGATTCTGGAGAGGGGTCATTGATCCAGGGATTTTTCTGATTGCCAGATTGGAGCCGGGAAGGAATTTTTCCCTAAAATGAGAACAATTGGCATCTACCTCATTGGGGTTTTTTGCCTTCCTCTGGATCAACAACTTAGCACAACAGGCTGAACTGGATGGACGTCTCGTTTTTTTTCGGCCTTACAAACTATGAAACTATGAAACTACTTCAGCCATTGGACTATGCGTGCAGCACCTCCAACATTGTACTCTACAGGGTTGTCTGATCTAAACTCTGCGCTACACCAACCAGCTAGATGGCAGATTAGGACCAAGCCCTGCTCCAATCAAGTTCAAAACATCAATTTTCATTTACATTCACATCCCACAAGGTCGCAAACCTAAAATAAATTCCATAGATTCACAGTTCTCATGGCTGACTTTTTTTGGAAAAAAAAAAAAAAAGCTTTTTAGCATATTTTTGTAGAGGGAATTTAAATAGTTATACAAATTGATCTCCTATTAGAGTCTCTTCTCAAAACAAAGTACGTTAAATTTTTGAACCTTTCCTAATCAAGATCCTCCATGCCCCTTAGCAGTTTAGTTGCTCATCTCTATACCTTCTCCAGCTTCAGACCTTCCTTTCTATAAACCAGTGGCCAGAACTGAACTACATATTCCAGATAAAGCTGCACAAATGCTTTATAAAGCAGTAATTTTATTTCCCTGTCCCACAAGTCCATGCCGCTTTCAATACATGACAATATCCTGCTATCTATATCTGGTCTTTGCAACTTGGGCGTACATGCTGAATGCCTCCATAAAAGATCCATTAGACAAATGGAGGCCAAAAGAGAAAAGTTTTGGCCATCACTCGGCCAGTATACATCAGTATACCTCAAAACATGAGGTATTAAAACATATACAAAGACACTATTCCTATAGATTGGATCCTGTGAAAAGCATAACTCTTAAATATATATTACATAAGTATGTGAGACAGTAACCACTGTATGGCAGCTATTACAGGCATCTGTGTAATGGACAAATCATGAGCTTTTAAAGAGTTTTTTATGACCTATCTGCCCCTATAGCCTAAGACTAAGGCTATAGCCTAAGGCTAAGATCTACACAACATCGGACAAAAAATGGCCAAAAGTCAACTGTTTTATTATTCGATGCACGACCGTGGTTTTTGTCACGTTTTGCGCAAAAAACACAGTCGGTTTTTTTGCTGCCGTCCTTACAATTGATTGTATGGGAAGACAATGAAACAACTCAAAGTGTCGGTATATTATATCACACGTTGTATAATACACCGGTGCCAGTAGATTACAGATCGTGTTTTCTATTAATGTCTATGGGCTGCCTGAACAATCGTAAAATATGATAATTTTTCATTGCAGTTGAGACATAGCCTAAGGGTGACAAGTGGGTTAAGTGGATGTCTAACATTGGTATTTGACACCCATAGGGTAGAGCAGCATCCATTTAACACAGGCCTGCAGCCCGCAGGACACTTATAGCCTGCCAAAGAATTTATGGTGGCTTCTAAACTGGACCACAAAGGGGCAGGGCTTGCGTGAGCCCCTCCCCAGAAAGGGGGCTAGGTTTAAAGGTGTTCTTGGTCGGCCCGCAGATGTTCCTAGTCAATCTGGGGGTGTTTCCGGATGGTTTTGATCCCCTCCATCTGCCAAGTTATGCAAGTCTGATTTATACATGATGAAAAAGTTCACAATGTATCTGTTAGATTCCCTTCTGTTAGGCTATGTTCACAAAATGTACTGCGGCGCAGTGTTTTTCAGGAGCTTGCGCTGATACGCGCGTACTCCAGAGGCAAGGGGGGGGAGGGGTGGCAGCCCGCTGGCCCCATTGACATTCATTACTTATTGACATTCATTAATTGACATCTCACTTGTCTCCCCGCGCGTACAATATGATCGTATTGTACGAGCGGGGAGAGGAGGCGTAATCCATAGTTCTTTCAGCGCGCATCTCACCCGTATTAGAGCGCAAATACGCGGCGAAATGCGCGCCGAAATTACCTCATGTGAACATACCTTTAGGCCACAAACAACAGCATTTCCCAGCATACAGATGTAGCAGACCTAAAAAGAACAGATAATGCACCATGATATCACGGCACAGAGTGTTATCTCTACTTTCTCAATGCTTTTCAATGGCATTTGTTTTCAGATGAGAGCAAATAACAAAAAAAGCCGTGATATCACGGTCAAGCTAGACTCTGCTACATCTGTATACATTCAAAGAAGTAAAACAAAACAAGATTAAAGCTGCATTTGTCTGCTTTATTTTGTATCATAAAGCCTAACACTAAAGGGATTGTCTCACTACATCAACTCATCTTACCTCAGTCCTGTTTTCTTGGTTTCATTTTGAATTCAGGGGCGTGTTTACTGGCTTCTAGTAGGCTTCAGTAGAAGCCAGGTCTGTAGCTATAGCAAGCAGTGCTAACAGCCTATCAGGAGAGATCAAACAGGTCTGTAGCTATAGTAACCTGAGGAGCTGATGCAGCCCATACAAGAGGGGATATCTCAGAATAGGTAGAATACGGTTAATGAACATATATTGCAAAGTGACTTGCTTTTGCAAGATCTTTAACTTAAAAAGCAATACTTGTAGTGAAACAACCCCTTTAACCATTTGCCATTGTACCCACATCACATACTGTAAAGGTGTGTACATGACATATTCCAATACTTATATAGAGCTACTGGTGTCAGTGAGTACTTTTCCCTATAGCAACGCCCCTGTGCAATGGCAAGTTAAGGGAAGGGTTTCTTTCCCACAACCCCAAGTACATACACATGAAGGTGATTTCACATGACCCGTGTGACCACCTAGTAGAAGATTAACAGACACCCTCCAGCACCAACAGCTGGGACTAGATAAAACTTAAGTGCCAACTGTATAGGGATTTGTAAAACACTATTAACTAGAAGGTAAATTTTAAATCTAATAGAATTATTATATTAAAAATCCCTTTTTGGTTCTAAGATATCCTAACAATGTGTTATAACATCAGAGAACTCTTTTAATATTCAGCAATATTATAAAATCTTGTGTGTATAACAGCAAACATACAATCCAGAACTGCTGCTTTAATATAGTAGAAGTTGTATTGGAATAAATGCACTAAATAAACATTTTGCAGTCTGGGTGAAAAGAATATAAAGTGAATTTTGGCTGTTTCCAGGCTTCACACAAGTCCAGAAACAATGAAATATATTTAGTTCCCTCAGAAATGTCAGCCTCTTTTACCCAGGTCAGTGAAAAATCACTTATTGCTTCTGAGCACTAAAGACAGTTTTCTCTTCAGGGCAACTCCTTTCTGCCACCCTTGTCCCAAGACATTTCTTTAGTGATATCTTTTTCATGTAAAATAAGTGCAATATCTTGTGTTTTAAGGAAAATGACACAGTATTAAAGAGTTCTTCTGGTTAAAAGAAGAAAAAGCCTTTGTCTTAAAAGCTTTGAAGGCCCATAAAGGGCACAAAGGCTGAAAGATTCTTCTAATGAAGCCACCTTGGTAATAAAGGTTCTGTTGCAAACTACAATATGTTTAAATAAAGAGAAAAAGAGGTAAAGTAACTTTATTATTGGAAGAGCAATTAAAAAGAAGCAGCATGGATTACAGTTATCGCACATTATATCAAACTGATAATGCACCAAAAGAGATATGAAAAAAAAAATTAGTGACTGTACCACACATCAAACCTTTCATAATGCACTACCGGATGGCAGACGGAATTCTTTCTGCTGCTACATTATGCATTCTGCATTAAAAGCTTAAATTAATCTGTTACATTTGTAGAAAAAGTCAAAACAGATCAGAAAGTATAGAACCCAAAGATGAAACGGGCATTTTAAAATTGGCCATTTCAATTTTTTTTAGAGAAAGTGAATATCTTTTGATGCAAAATATAGCGCTCTATAGAAAGACCAGTGTATGTTATTGTACTAATGCTTTAGATCTGAATGACATCTAAATGCTTTGTCTTGTAAATGTATTACTCCAACCATTTGGACACTAAGACCAAGCTGCAAATAATACTGTAAGTGACATATACCGTGAATGATTTGTCAATTGGACGCTGTGACCAGGCTGAACCATTGTACATTATGTGTAATTACCATTTTAACTCTTTTCTGTATAGTGCAATATAGACAAATATTCCTTTAGGTTCGGTTTACACAGGGTTTCTTTGTCTTTTATATTTGCTGTCATGTTCAAATGTTACCTTATTAGAGATAGAAGAAACAGAAATTAAGCAAATGTGTGGTTAGGAATTAAACTCTGTCTCCTTAAGG
Organism: Phyllomedusa bahiana; assembly: GCA_025379985.1. Lineage (NCBI taxonomy): Eukaryota > Metazoa > Chordata > Amphibia > Anura > Hylidae > Phyllomedusa > Phyllomedusa bahiana. The sequence goes on from JAODAL010007402.1 coordinate 63,743, forward strand.
TTTCATGCCTTTTGCCCTAGCCTCAGTCTGGATTGGAACGGAAATAATCGGGATTCTTAACTTGTGATTAATCTGTAGCTAAGACAAGGTATTTTTCAGTTCACCTGTTGCCTATGATTGCTTTTGATATCCTAGCTCCTGCTGCTTTGAAAAAACTGCATTCTAACTATATTTCCTGGTTCATGACTTTGGTCTATTTTCCAGTAATGCTCCGGCTTCTCGATTTAGTTTATATTCACTTTTTCTTTTTGGTTTTTTAAACCCCGGGTTTTTGTTTGACTATTTTTTTTTGTTGGTTTCCCTCTTACTCTCTTTTTTGCCTTTGTTTTCCCCTATTTCCCTTTCCCTCTAACTTCTGTGACCAACGAGGATCTCTAAAAGCAAATCCCATCTTGCTTTGTGGCGTGCTCTGGTGAACACCTAGAGGGCCTTAGATTCTGACACTGGATTGCAGATATTAAAAAGCACAGCTCAGTTCATGACAAACCATAGGCATTGGGGGGGTTTTTTCTAAATTCTTAGTCACACACAAAAAATTTACATTGGCACATTGGGGGCCTATGTTTCCCCAAAAAAAACCCCTCAGTTTTACAGAGGGGGTTCTAACACTGTAAAGGGCAGGCTTATTGTTTCTTGTATTGAGAGCTGTTTTTCCTGTCTAAAACTGATTAGAATTAAATAAAACCCTACGGCCCATTGTTATGTATATATAAATAATTAAGCTTTGCCAAATGCATCAAATTTTATGGTAGAAAATGCCTGTAAAGGACAACTATTAAAAGGTGAGGCTGTAACAATAGGGCTTACTTTCTGTATTTGAATCGTTTGTCCTGTCCTATTGGTCATTGCCTGTGTATGTATTTTCTATTTTTTTGCAGTGGGGGTCAAATCTAACAAGCAAGCATGTTTCAGGTGATTGCTATCTAATGATAAAGTCTGTGCTTTTCACCATAAATGTCTGGGAGTACCTTTTGTGGCTGGGGCTAGGCATTTACTTAGGAGACAGCTCTTGGCCGACTCAGCTCTAGTTCACAGTTCTATTCCTATAAGAACCAACCTCCCACAAAATCAAAATAATGAGTGAGTGTGAAAGCTTTTTGAAGCATAAGCCTCTCTCTTTTAGCTCAGTAACACTCAGGACTTACTACAGTCACCAGCAATTTTTCTTTGGCCACTGCCTAGGCCTATTGTTTTAGTTGATGTACATGTGCATTCCATCAACTTATTCATAAACTACCCAATAGCATCAACAAATATACTGTATATAGCCCTATCTAGCCTAGTGGATGCCACAATCCAATGCCACAGTGCCAACACATCCACTATGATGTCAGTTCAGGTTTCCCAAGGCAACTGGCTCACTCGCCAACAGAGACAAGAGTGAAAAAGACAACAGCAGAGTTCCTACCGCCCCCCCACCTTTCCACACACACACCAAAAAAACAAGGGTGACGGAACCTCCTATCTGCAACCCACATGTATCAAGGAAAGAGGCACCACAGTGTAGTAAAGACAAACAAATACAGAATACTTTAGGCTGACATTTTAGAGAGAAAGCTAAAAAGTTACAATACAACATTTTTGCCTGTTTTTGTTTCTAATTAACGGCTGCAGGAGAGATAGTATTTGGAGATTTTTGTAGTGACTAGTACAATTCTTAAAAATCTCAATTTGTTAAACAGTGCTTGTATACAGTAACTTCAGTAACTTCAAAATTGTTATGTGAAGGTCATATTTGGACTAAACTATTGTTGCATGTTTTTTGATGGGATCTAGGGATTAATTTTGTTAACATGTCTTCTCCTTATTATTGAAATGCTCTAAATACCTAAATTTTATGTATTAGTTACTGGTAACGTGCATATCTATGCTGGAGTTTTTAGGGGACTGTCCTTTAATTACAGAAAGACTACGTATCCACTACACACAAAAACATCCGTTTTTTTAAGCGTTTTTCGTTTTCCAAAAATGCTGAAAAAAGGACTGAAAAGAGGTCCCATAAACTTGTATTGTAAAAAAAATTTCAGCCTGTTTTATCTGTAGTCATTTTTTTTAAATTGTTGAAAAGAATGAGCAGGGCAGAAAATTTCTATTGGAGTTATGTTTAAAACACCGGAGTTTTGACGATTTCTTGGAGCATTTTTTATGTGCTTTTTGCAGAAATACACAGCAAATCTAATGCTGTGCATTTCTGCAAAAAAATGCAAAATGTGCCAAAAACTGGACATTTAAAAAAAAAACTCAGTTTTATGAACGTTTTTAGGATTTGGTTTTCAAGTCGTTTTTTGTCCACTGCCATGTAGACCTAGTCTGAATCTATTTATTTTGTTTATTCCTATATATAAAATAACATGTAATTGTCTGTGCTTAGAGTATTCAGTATTATACATTGTACACAAGATGCTGTTTTAGATGTTAACCTACTATACTTAAAAATTCTGTATATATAATAACATTTTAATTCTCTTGTAGAATTACTACATATTTCATTTTGATTATTTGCATTTTCTTCCATTGCAAACAAACAACAAAATCCATTAGTACAGGAGATTATAATAAGTAATTTACTACACATAATTACTTAATCCCTGTCCGTAAAATGGCGTTACGTTTTAAAAATAGACCATAAATAATTGCATTAAGAATAAATTACTTATATTAAATTTACATGATTTTGAGTTGAATTTTACTTATGTATTTTTATGTATTCTCTTGTTTATTAAACACTTTTACTTTTGATATGTTTATTGACGTAGATCTGGATAGGTCAGGAACACGTCCTGAACACACCTGCTCTGCTACTTTGTATTATAGTTAGCTTAATGCCAAGCTATATTGGTAAGCACTTATTTTTCAGCTTTTATCAGGTTGGGAACATACTACACTTCTAAGCAACAGAATGCTAGTTTAAACTCATTCCCTCCCACCGTCCTATTTATAGGATGAGCTTGCAAAGATTGTTTGGGTTTTTTTTTTAAATTGTGTGTGCTCTTATGGACACCCTGTGGGTGACATATTGTAGTAAGAGTAATACATAGTACTTTGTGTGTTTACCCATTTCAGATAAGAGGTTTTCACTATTTGTAAGTGTGCTCTATGTAGTACAATCCAAAATTTCAGACTCAAAATATTTTGGGAGGAAATGGGTTAAAAAGTAGAGGAAATCTGGACTGGGAGAATCAACTTTTATAAAGAATTCCCCCCCCCCCCCCCTAATAAATTAATATAATCATGTGAAGACAGAAAAGTGCTGTAAGCCCAAATGATTGGTTCAACACAAGCACCAACGAAAAACAATAAATATTTTTTTATAATGAAAAACTTTGATTTCAAATTTCCGTTCCATTTCAATATATAAATGTTTTTGGAGTAAATAAAATAAATAGGTTGAAAATAAAGCCATTTATCGAGTTAATTCTCATAAATGCCTACCAGAATTAATGTTGCAAAGAAGATGAAGTTCCTACATTGCTGACATCTCAGGTTACAGCTTCCAATAGTAGTCTATGGAGAGGGACAGGGAGGTGGAGAAAAGTGGGAGAAACACACACGAGTTTTGTTCTGGCTTTCATAATGTCTATCTTAATATCTACCCTCAATGGTAAATTCCTCCTACTTTAACTTATTTTTCCCCCCAACCTCTCCACTAAATAGAATCTAGAAGATATTAAAAACTTAGTATAACAAGCTATACCATCCTCCTTTGGTGTCCTCTCACCCTCTCCATAAGACCTACCTTTTTGGCATTTGGTAACATATTTCAGTGAAGCTGAAGCTGTCTCCTCTGCAGGATTTATTTTGTTAGTGACTCATGATTGAGTGAATAGGTTAAATGGGTTGTCTTGGACTTCTTTTAAGTTGCTAAGTCACAACTTTATAGCTGTGACCTTGCAATTAATACTTATTTTACTTTACTGTGCATGCTGTGCGGAAGCCAGTCCAAAAGTCCTATTATTACCATCCTTTCCCATACTTCCTGCAAACCATTTATGAACATGACGCAAACGGTTTTTTTGTCAGCACTCAGTGGGGTGGCTTTGGAACCGAGGCTTCAGTTCCCAAACACTCACCCGCAATGGTGAATGTGAACCTTGAGCAGAGAAAGACTAAATATATAGTAGTGCCCTACCTTCTCTGGTGGGCCAATCCCTCACAGCCAGAGGTGGAAATTACAGAGGGAAAAAAAAAGGGGAAATAGCTATGCTTCCATTACAAATTAGTAATTTGTAACAGAAGACAGCTATATAAAAAAGTTATTTGGGGAATTTGCATACAGAAACAACTGGCAATGTTATAGGACCATTTTACATAGCTACCTTATAGTCCACTATGTAAGCAGAGGTGCTCATGTAATCATGGCAGCAAGTACAGAGCTGGAAGGGGGTGTAGGTTACACACTAACACAACTATCGGCACATACTCACATGCCAATGATTAAACATGTTATTAGATGCGGAAAGAATTTTTTTATTTACCCATGTTACAAGACGTGATTGGGTGCACTGTAAACTAAGCACAGCCTTCCTGCCGGGCGAAGACCCAGTGACTGTGCACTTGGAGCAGAGCTGAAAGGTGTACCCTGTCCACAGAATATGAAAGAAGTGTTTCAAGGAACGGACTGAAAAGTGCTAGAAGGATTAGGGGACAGGTGCAGGGAATTTCTAGATTATAATTGAAATGCATTCTGGGATTTTACCATAATTTGCTGAATATGGACAGAATTCTGCTATCTACAACTTTCTTGATACTAAAGGCTTTGATCGATGTTAGTAAGACTTTCCAAGAAGAACTTATAATTGGTGATCTTCCATGCAATATTGGCTGGCTTGCACTACCCAGCTTCTATAAAATTGTTTGCGTAACCACCATTGCAAAAAAATAGTGCATGCAAATCAAAAAGTGAAAATTAATAAAAATCTTACATCTTGGTTTTAAAGCTGCTACCTGATAATCCAATGTACAGCTCATCTCCAGCATACGAACCAGTGAAGAAGAAAGCTTTCCTCAAATTGAGCAGCACAAGTTCAGATCTCAATCTCTCTTCTCAGCAATCAACTGCGTCCCAGTCCTCCCCTTCTAGTAATCACACACCTACTCCATTGCGAGCGGAGTGTTTGAACCCCAGTGCGTAAATCAACTCCTGTCCTCCTGTACTTTATCTATTCCTTATTAATAGTCAAACATAGGTAGTGGGCAAATATTTTAAAAAAAATAAACAATAGCATTAGGGAAAAAAAATTTCCACCACATTGGTTTTCCTGCAGATATTTTTTTTATGGGTGTATTTTATTCCTTTACTCCGAGTGTTGTAACTGATTGCCTCTCTAATTATAGTCGCAGGGGCCCATGGTAACAGCCAGCAGTGTCTTTTGTCACCCTCAAGGCTGACATTAACCCTCTGTCACTATTACTCCTGTATCCAATCTAACACACTTGCAGAGCCAAAAAACCATCCCCAAAAAAAAAAAAAATCAACCTCTCTGAGGGGCCAGCTAGAGGCTAGTGTATATTAGGATGAAGAAGGGATCCGTAATCCAGGGATTCATCCCATTCCTGATAGTAAATCAGGGCTGCTGTAGCTGGTTTTTATCTTGGCTGGTTATGAAGATAAGAGAGACTTCCAATTCCATATTTCCTTATTAATTTATTATAATTTATTAAAAACTATAAATAAATTCAAAGAAAACAGCAAAATAGGACCCCCCCTCATATTTCCAATAACCCAGCCAAAGTAAAACCGGCGGGCAGCAGCCTGACACTATCATGATGGGAAGCTCCCTTCCCATTCTAAAAATATCATCCTGCAGTTACCCTAGAAGCAGACTAGTAATGGAGAAGCGTCTGCTAGACATTACTAAAACACTAGAATAAAGTGATAAAATAACACCCAAACAATACAAAAAAACCCTTTGTTTAAATAAATACTCCCAAACAACGATACAATATATTTGCCCTATTTTATATTAAAGAAAATGGAATTCAAATGCTGTCGGGATCCAATTCTGCGTCTCCTATTATGTAGTACAATAATTCAGCATGATCCCAATGGAAATCTGTTGAAAAATTAAAACAATACAAAAAAACTACCAAGAACAGTGACAAAACCTCTAGGTTGCATCTGTTCTTCTGTTGATAATTGTAAATGACAAGTTAAGGTACAAATCAATAAATTGATTTAGGGGTACAGGCCAGCCCTTATGCAGCCTCAATTCTATGGGGGTTTATTGTTTATATATCTCTCCCCACCCAGGTATTGGTTCTGCAACTGTAGCACCTCTTTTTGCCCATAACCCTTACACTTGTTATGGTCACCATAGTGGATGGACACGAAATACAACCCTCACCTATCACACCATAACCCTCCACCCCCACCCAGACACCAACCCAAGTAAGATTTTTTACAGAGGTTACTAAGGGAAGAGTGTGAAAAATTGAGGAATTCTAAGGATTTATATCTGTGATTGGACAAGTGTGTGTTGGTAAAGTCCATCAAGCAGTCCCCCTGAGTCGAGGGAAAGAATTAGATAAAAGAAAAACTCTTTTAGAGAAACCCTAAACCAAATAGAAGAATGAGACAGCATCCAGTGGGTTAGAAAAGTAAAAAAAACAAAAAACAAAAACATGCAAAGTTTTGATCCCTAAAGGTCTTACCCCACATATTTTTTGTGTTTTTCTGAGGAATAAAACAAAGCTTTTTTTTTACTTTTCCCTTAACCCACAGATGCGGTCTTTGTTTCTTCATATTGGTTTTCTTAATTTACCCCAGGAATGATTCAGGGCTAATGGGACATATGTTAGTCCCAATTAACGATTGTCACCCTGTGGAGTCCCTGACAATCAGTGGATATTTTTGTTCTATTTGGATCATTGCAGTATTCACATCTATGTTCCCATTTCGGTTGGATTCTCTGATATGGTGAATATTTGTAAGTATTATATTGTCAAAATAATTAGTGGCATGCAATACCCCTTGTATTAAATGGTATGCACCCTTTGTCCCGACCCCGATTAAGTTTCCCATTGAAAACTTATAATGGATATTGTATGTGCTAGTGGAGTTTTTGTGCTACGGCTGCATTTTATGACCCCAGTATTCGGCCCTAGTTGTAAAAGCACATTGTAAATTTAATACATTATATAAATTTTGGAAATAATATGTAAAAATTTATATTTTATATCACAACATATCAGGGAAAGGACTGGAAAGCTCAACTGCGCCCCTCTATAGTAGTAAACAAATCCTCTATTTACTTCTGATTCACTGAATCTTATAACAAAAGGATAATTAGCGTCAGCCAATATAGCTCCATCTACCATACCCCTTATTCGGGTTTATTTGCCCCCTCATCCATGATGAAGCAAAGAGATATTGCTTTGACTGTTGGAGCAATAGATGGGTAAGAGAAGGAAACACCTCCCCTTATGGAGACACCAGTTAAGGGGTCGTGTTTGATTTTGCCTTTTTTATTCCCACAACCTTGAAGCAATCTGCATAACAACAACCATTATGGGAAAGGAGCTGAGGAAAGCTCCACTGCACCCTCTATAGTTGTAACAAATCCTCTGTGATCACAGAAGGGGCGGGTGTGGATTGTTTTGAAATTGCATATCAATATGAACCCACCAGGAGACATCCCATACCAGCCTTTCCTCACAGTAGTCAAAGAAAGTTCCTTTTTATATAAACATTTGTGAGTCCTGAAAAGGTATAGTTTTTGCCTCCGTCACAAGGGTCCCAAGTTTTATTCATAATCCCTGCAGACCAAAAACTGTTTTTTTTCTCTTTAACCAATGCACAGACCTGATTGAGTTTCCGTTTTTAATTATTTGCACTGGTTGACTAAATACTAAGGAGTACGAGACAAGGATAGATGACACACCTGGTGTATTAGAATACTTCATAGCTGCTTTGAGAAAAAGTGATTCTGAGCAGTGACCAGGACTGAGGCTCTCTCAGCCCCGTCGTTTCCCCTGAGCAGCTTATATTCTATGGGATCACTAAAGGAGCAGCTACAACAAAACGTCCCAGAAATATTATATAAATAATGAATAGGAGAAAATCACTTTTAGCTTCGTGAAAACCCCTTTAATAAATAATCCCCATAAAAAACTTGTAGATACTCTGTAGAAATCAAACACGATACCAATATTTTACCAATATATACTTAAATTTGGAACCTATTTAACCACCACAACAAAAATCAACAATTTCTCAGTTACTCCGCAGTGTCCTGCATATCAATATTGCTCCAGTTAGAGTATAGTATAGGGTACTGATCAACACCACCAAAGTTTTCCCTAACAAAACCCTGACCACAGTTACAAGAGGGGAAAAAGCATTGGACTTGGCAGCTGTTTGCCGTCTATCGGTTTATCGTCATTATCATGATTTTTTATTGATTATTTTTTGTGTATTTATTTTTTCTCGTTCTTTGGCATCAAATTAAAACAAGGATCCTTCATCCTTATGGCCACCATTTTAGGGGCGCTTCCTCTATCCCCATGTATAGGAAAAAAAGCAAAAGTGAAGATCAGAGAAAGTTACCCCACCATTAAGGGATGAGCATATCAAAAATCAGCAAAATTTAAATCGCTCGGTTTATAAAAGCTTAATCGAAAAATTATCACATATTCCGATCATGCAATATTTTAGTGGACAATACTTACAGGATAATCAATTACTATGCGCCATTTTCATATTTATGCGTTCCTGTAATGTGTTGTCCAGCCCATCACTCCGAGGGATAAGGGGTATGAGGATGTAACAACTCCACCACTTTGCCGGTGTCTGATCTCATTGCTGTAAAACACGTACCTCAAAGAACTCGTTTTTAGCCCTATTCAACTGCATTTCCTGTTTTTCACTCATTTTCTGTCGCTCCACTTCCCCACAACAGGAAAGGGTTTACCCTCCTGAAACCAATAGCTCAATTTTTCACAGCTCTGAAGATTGTCCCTCTTCCTAATACAAAAAACCATAATACCCTAGCAATAAACTTAGAATAACGAAAATTAGAAAATTTTCACTATCTATTTAGTTAGAAAAATTTTAAAGTAACATCGGCTGGTTGTTCCAAGCATGCAGCGGGGTGGGGGAACACGATCGTTCGCATCACTACCCACCATTAGTGTTTTATATTTGACCAACTGTTTCTAGAAAAGTTAGGTTCCAAGTAAATATCCTCCGAATTTTTAGAACATGAACCAACTTTTACCTGTTTGTACTACTTCGAGTGAAGTTCTAGTTCGAGTTCATTTTAGTTTTTTCAGCGGCTTCTGCATCTTTTTGCAGCCACCAATCACCTTTCTGCACTTTTGCGCCATCCAATCATCAGAGCCACAGAGAAGTGCAAAGACGTCAGCGCTGAGTGTTAGAGCCTCTTTGCAGCTAAAATCACATTGACCAGTTTTATATATTTCACGTGAATTGCCTTGTAAATTTTCAGCTCACTCCTCTATACTGTACGAACGCTCCTTATAGTTTGATACAGTTTTCCTCTCTTTATACATCCAATAGTTAGGGTAGTTATGGGTATTGCAGCATGCATCTTTTCCCACATGCAAAGCTGTTTTTATTTGCGACATTGCATGCCCACATAACAGCCTAACTCTTATATAACATGGAAAATAATCATATACAGAGTGCATTGGAGTTTTGCTAAATCATAACACATGCCCAAAAGTTCAGTATTTTTTGCAGTGGTGGGTTCAGTTAATTGAAAACACCTCACGTCTCCAAAATCCCTATTTGATGTCAAAGGGGCCTTCAGCCCCCTCAGGAATACAGGCCATATGCCCATAAATGGCCAAAATCAATAAATGTCCACTAATATATTGGCAGAACCTCCTCTATATCCTGCCACCTGTCCATTAAGAAGAAGCCCCCCCCAAATAATTTGTCCTCATTGTCCCTTTGAATGAAGGCGGTGGCCATACATTTTTTACACACTCCTTTGTTTATTTTTTATGTTGTTTTCCCTAAGACCCAACTGGACATTAGATTGTCAAACCGGAGAGTAGAACCCTATTACTATCACAATGATCCCTGGGATATTTTCATACATGTAATGAATTTGGATTAACTCTTAAGGGCAAAAGAAAGCAAAATCTAATCAGGTATTCATAACACAGTAAGGCAAGACAAACACATTGAAAATGAAAATAAGAACTTTAATGAATCATCATTTCAATAACTAACACAAATGAAAAGAATGGCAGCATATTGTGTGGCTACATATGTAAGGTAATGATTTTATTACCATGAGTGTTTTTTTTCCCTGGTCTCCTGTTAAAAATAAGGCTTGCCATGAGAGTGATAGCAAACAGTTGATGGGAGTCAGGATGGATTAGGTGGCGCTGAAAGCCACACTGAGAGCAGGAGTGGATGCTAGTGATGTCAATTATCTTGGTTGTATTTTAAAGAAGATTCATGGTTGGATAAAGTGTAGTAAAAATATTTGGATGGTACCCTACAGAGCTAACCTTTTCTCTCTAAGCAACTCCAGTTCCTTACAGCTGGTCAATGCTGGCTGGGAATGGGGTTTTCTCCAAATACTGGCTATTTTCCCCCAGTTGCAACTTTTTCATATACAGCTGAACCCCCCTGCTATATGGAGGTATTTATTTTAAACTCATGAGCTTAGACCATCTTACAGCATCTTACATATATTTTAGCAGCCTTATAAACACTGGTTAATTTTATTTTATTGAATTTTTCCATATAACAACATATGTAATATATCTCCTCTGTTAGACACATCCAGTAATAAAGCCTTCCACTGATTCCACAACCGTGCACTGTAATCCCAATCCATGCGACAACAGATTTTTCAGGGGGGCCATACAGTGCGTGAGATGGTTGTGCACACTGCCCATTTAGAAGCCCGATCCTACTACTAATGAGCAAGTGCAACACTGAGATTCCATTGCCCAAACATGGAAAGCAAGCCGGCATGCCCACTGAGCAATCACTCCAGGTTAGATTGCGTGGGTGAGAAGGTTGAGCAAATGGAGGTGCAAACATAGGCAGCTAGATAGGTCCCAGTCCAGAAAGAAGGGAAAAATCAGGATGGGGCAACCCCCTGACTTGCACCCAACAAATTTGCAAGATTGGCCCAAGAATGATGAGATAACACTCGAAATAGCATTACAAGATCCAGCGCAAACACATACCCCTGTCCCCCTGCTCCAAAAAGATTGAATAGAGTGCAGGCAGGCCTAACAGTGCTAGATTTGGGGACTCAATTATTAGGGGCACAGACAATGCAATCTGTCACAAAAGACCGGGATCATCGAACAGTATAGATTTTTGTGTTATACCTGTGCCCGAGTTTCGACATATCGCAGATCGGTATTGACAGATTGCTGGGGGGGGCCTTGGTGGAAATCCAGCTGTCATTGTATCCACAATGGCACCAATACAAAGGTTAGAGGTAGAGGAGGTGTTCCCCCTAAAAAATGAGTTTCCAGGACTTAGGCCAAAAGCACAGCAAAGACCTCCAAGTGAATATAGACTTATAATTCAGAAAATAGAAACCGGTACCACGGGCCATACCAAAGAAGGCCAGCGGAATTAAAAAGGAGAAAAGATGGCTCAAAAAATTGTTGTAATGAAATGGTATTTGGGTATTATTGGAGAACTGGGCAGACTTCTGTCCCTTGGCTACAGACCTATCCTTAGTGACGGCCATAGCACCTAAAATATGGAGGGTGCATAGCTGTATAGGGGACAAAATGGACAGGAAGTGAGAATCTTAAAGACTAGGTACAGGTGGTAGGGGCTAACCTACCATAAAGCCAGCCAAAGATAGAGGAAGATAGAGAGCGAGAATAAGTTAAAATAAAATCAGGGGATTGGAGGAGTGGGTGTAGAAATAGTTTAAAAAGAATCATGAAAGGAATAAAAACGTGAAAAAATCTCTAAATAGGCATCCACCAATTCAGGAGTCTCCTGACCAACAAAATAAACATGCACAAGCATAATAATACTAAAAAAATAGTGCACCATATTGGGAAAACTGAGACATGGCTGACAGAGCTACGACAGGAGCTGATCTGTAACTTAAAGGTTACAGTCCCTATCTTAAAAGGAATCGTAAAGACCGAAGGGGATGTATGTCCCTCCATGGAAAAAAACCTTGTCCTTGAAGCCTACACTGGCGGAAGATATAGGTACCATCTGAACAGTGAATATTAATGGGTAAAAATTACATGGGGAAAACAATAACAATAAATAACTAAAAGGGTTGCTCTATATTGCCCCCCAAAAATAATAACAAACCCAAAAAAGTTTACACCCTCAGGCAAAAATGAACGCTAATTCAGAATGAGTTATTATTAAGGCGAGACAAATTAACTATCCAGACATCAATAGGAATCGAAACCGTGTAGACTCTCATAAAAAGAAACCAGATTTATTATAGTCCATAAATCATTGTAATAATTTACCTTTCCTAAATTGTCAAAGAAACCTACTAGAGTAAAGCCCATCAAGACTTAAAAATTGACTAAATATACCTGACAGAGTAACAAAGTTCGAGTTTGAGGGCACCTAAGAAATAAGGTGACCAAATATAATAAATTTCTATTTACCTTCAATTAGGAGTTTAATTTGTACCAAGACCACAAAAACACTGGGAAATTTAGAAGCCTAATTTTATTCTGCTTAGGAGGCCTAAAACCGTATGACTGGGACCCGATGTTTTATAAACTAGGCAAAACAAATAATTAATGAATTTTTAAAAAACATCCTAGGCTACATGTGAAGTACCATATACCTTATGCAATAAAAATTAAAAAAGGAAAAACCCATATGTGGATCAACCAGGGAATAAAAAGAGGCAATAAAAAACAAAAAGAAGCGTTTCAAGCTACTAAAACAGAGGGTATGAAGAGGCCCGCTAAGTAAATCTAAAAGGGAAAAAAAATAAAGTGTTAATAAAGATTAAGAGAATACAAAGACTGAGACGAACGACAATATCCTAAGAAAGTAGAACTAACCCCAAAATAATTTTATAACAATATAAATATAAAAAGTTAAAACAGACAAATTATAGGCCCATTGAGAAGAAAGTAAAAAGAGGAGAGGACCTATAGAGGGCGATTATAAATAAGCAAACCTATTCAACACTTTTTAAATTTTCTTCACAGTATTTACCAAAGGACAGCACCTCCTGTTGAACAGAGGGAAATGAGTTAATACTCCAACAAAAATTTCTTGTCTAACCAGGAAAATGTGCAGCTCCGTCCTTAAGAAAATTAGAAATAGACAAGTCCAATGTTCGCAGAGCATATAACCCCACGGTACTTAAGGATTAAGTTGATTTCATAGAAAGGCCCCCTATTCTTAATTTTATGGACTGTTCCGCTAATAAACGGGTATGTCCCAAAGGATTGGGCCTAGCAAATTGGTGCCAATAAGTTCAAAAAGGGGTTCAAAAACGTGATTCCAGAAACTAATAGCCGTAAGTATGACCTCTTGTTGTAGGTAAAATGTTTTGAATGTTTTCATCAGAGATGCATCTGTGAGTATCATCACTGATAAAAATAAATGGTAAACACCGTCCAGCATGTTTATTAAGGATATCGGTCCCCTGTCAGAACTAACTCCAATCACTTCTCTAGAAGTCAGTCAAGACAGATTCGGGTAGCACTGGATGTCAATAATAAATTGGATTTTTCTAAAGCATTGATACAGTGCCCACATAAACGGATTTGGTACAATAAAATGAAAGAATGCGTGAACTGTGGAAAATTGTGCAAGAGGGTAAGCAACTGCTCACTGAAATAGAAACAAAGGTAGTAATTAAACGGTAAACATACCCAAACTGGATTGCTGTTACATGTTGTACCACAAGGGGACAGTATTGGCCCCCTTATCCTCTTCAACATTTTTCATTAATGATCTTACACAGGGATTACCAGTAGAATATCGATCTATTGCAGACGATACTAACTACCTTCTGTAAAGTAAGCAACAATAGAGAATAATGTGTTATATTACAAAGGGGAGATTAATAAGTTTGAGCCTGGGGCCAGGGGATAAATGGCTTGATGAGGTTATTAAACACAGATAAATCAAGTTATGCCGCACAAGGAAGGAGGAAAAAATCCCAATACATGACTACAATGTTAAATGGAAGAAAGTCTGGTAAAAGTGACATGGAAAGGACCTGGAACCTTGGTTGGACAGTAAAAACGTAATTGTATCAGCCAGTGTCCCAGAACAGCAGATGCCAAATCAAATAAGCATGGGGACATTAAAATGGACATTAGAGGGCACATGAAGAGGACAATTATTCACCAATATTACAAGTCACTGGTTAGACCCCACAATGGGAAATATTGGTGTTACAGTTGTGGGCACCATTGCAGCAGAAAAGACATTGTAGAGGCTTAAAAGGATAAAGGCGGGCACCAAAAATAATTAAAAAGGACCGGGTGAACTACAATACCCAGAAAGATATACAAGATTAAAGGGGTTAATTAGTTTTTAGAGAAAAACGCTTTCGCGGGGACCATTAATAGAATATGTTTTTAAAAACAATCAAAGGTTTCAATAATAAGATCTCCTCCCAAAGATATTATTTATACCAGGGCTGTATCCTAGAACAAGGTGCATCCTCTACGTCTAGAAGAACGAAAGTTTTCTGACAAAACATAAAAAAGGGATTCTTTACTGTAAGAAGCATAGAACTGTGAACTCCTCTGCCAGAGGAAAATTGTCCATGTGAATTCACTGACGAGTTCAAAAAGTTGGATCATTCTGGAACGTAAATTAATATAACCATTTTTATAGTGGATCCCCTAGATTACTCGGAGAGGGGAATTGATCCAGGGATTTTTTCCGATTGCCAGATGATGTCAGGAGGATAAGAATTTTTTTCCCTAAATAGACAATTGGCTTCAAAACTCCATTTGGGTTTTTTTTGCCTTCCTCTGGTAGCAAACACCTTACAACCAACAGCCTGGAACAGGATGGACGTCTCGTCTTTTTCGCCTTACGATCCTATTTAAACAAAAAACTCAAACTTTTCCTATTTTAGTAAAATAAACGTATTAACACAAAAAGTTAAGAGCTATATCATCTAATCTGTTAAGGTTTATGCCTGCCAAACATTTTATCGACATGTAAAGAACGTTGTGCTTTGAGTATCTATAGTAGGTGTGACGCCATCCCTGGTCTTTATACAGCCCACATCTACAAGCCCCTTAGCTATAGTTTGTTCATCATCGCCCCATTCCCCAGATATCAAGGTGCCTTACATAGGAGGTCACCAACCGCTGCAACTTATTGGATAATGCACAATAAAAAATTTCGGGGACGTTGCCGTGATCAGTACCACTAAACCCAACAAACTAAAGATTTATACTTTACAGTAGTTATGGTAAATTACTAGGCGCATTACTGCTGTACACGGTGTAAAACCAACTTTCGAAGTGGTTAACCTGAGAGCCAAGAAGTGTCATCTTAGTCACGAAAGAAAATATGATAATGCCCTGATTTATGAACCCGCTGTAAGCAGGTTCATAAATCAGTGTCATTCTACACTATTAAAAACGCACAAAATCTGGATCCTAAAACGTAAAATTCATACATGTCGCCTGTAATCTTTTAAACAATAGAACTTCCCTGTTCTTCAAGCATAGTATTAATTCATGAACCTTGGTCATATGAATGCCTGTGCTGAAAATAAAATTTTTAAATAACATAATGCATTAGATGTTTGGACATATTTATTTCCCTGAAAACACCGAAAAAAATTAATTAAATTGCAGTTTATTTGAATTGAAGAAAAAAAAAAAGTATCTAAAAGCAGAAACGGTTTTAATGCCCAAATTTTCATTATTCTTTCTTTGAACTCACACCTTAACACATGCCAGAGAGCCTCTGAGACATATTAAAAGCTTCAATACTTTTTATCATGCAGATTTAATTAAGCTAGTAATATTTTTAATTTTTTTTACCACCCATCCAGAAAATAATGTTATAACATTGTTCTTCTTATATTAATTAGTCTTTAAAAATAAAATTTCAATTTAAATACTTTCAAATTCCAATATTAGAGGTAAGTGTTTAACACACATAGTATTTGCTTTTTAAGCTAAATGCTTTTAACTACAATGAATGTAGAAGTCATGGCTAATTGACTATTCCTGACAAAGCAAGTACTGTGAATGTTTCAATACTAATATTATACTGAACTCATCATATGCTCCATCATTACATAATGTTCAGAAGAAAAAGTCCATTCATAATGTAAAAAAGACATAAAGATCGCGACAAGTCTCGCAAACAACATGACCCAAACCACAGAACCATGGATCACTAAAATCTTGTTGATTTATGGCATTAAAACTGTTGTCTAGGTTAAAAAAAATCATAATAGTGGGCCAGGAGGGGCTGAAATAGAAATACAAGACTCATCTTACCAATTGGATATGCTCCAGTGCTGAGCCCCGGCACCACTGTTCTCACCGATTCACTTAATGTTCACTGTCTACATGATCCTGCATGGTACTTGTAATGCATTGTATTTATCTATATTTTAATCTATATATCCTATTTTGACTATATATTCATGGAAGTATAAGCTCAGGTGAAGATTGGAGGTCTTGAACTTCTACCCAAGCCTACCACCAGCTGATAAATTCATAAATTAGCTTGTACATTTAATATAGAATCCATAATTCACTGTATAGGTAAATATGTGTAACATTTTGTCATTACTGTACTATTGGTACAATGGTACAGTGCTATTGCTGACTCGAGCCGAGCCGAATTTTTGCCGCAAGTTCGGTAAAAAGTTTGGTTCGGGACAGGCATTCGGCGCCTTTTTCAGCAGCTTCCTTCAGGTTTGGCGGCCAGACAATCAGTACAGAGCAAAGTGGGTGGTCAAAAACATCACCTCTGAGAGTGTAGGGATCTCATTGGCTGCTAAAATCACATGACCGTCTTATGTGTATGTCACTGTATTTCTGTGGAACGCCGTTTCCACTTTACTCTCTGTAGTGAACACACTGCTGCCTCTGTCTGCTGATTTGCCAGTAGGCAGAAACACCATTTAATAGTGATTTAACACAGGAAAAGCTGCTAGTTAGATTACTCGGGGGGGGGTGAGTAGCTTGGTTAGGGAATTATACACAGCAGTAGTTAGGTATTGTATAGATATTCCATAGAAAAAAATATGTTTATAATCCTATTTGCCCATTGCAAAGTATAGGCATTTAAGACCACTTGATTTGCTGTGAGGGTTCTTCCATACGACCACATTTTACCGATATTGCATAGAAAAAAATTGGTTTATAATCCTATTTGCCCGTTGCAAAGTATAGGCATTTAAGAACACTGTTGATTTGCTGTCTTTGGAGTACAGTTCTTCAATAAGAGACTGGAACAAATCTTGACTTTTTTAATATTTATCCTATTTGTCCTATACAAAAAAAATCTTGTTTTAAATAGTCATTTCTTCTTGCTAATTTTATTGAGTGTCCGAAAGGTCATTTTTGCTGGTTTTGGGGACTTGCTGCTGTAAAAGACAGCAATAGTCAATGTCCTATTCCCAAAAATCTTTTTTTAAATACTCATTTCTTTGTGATAATTTTATTGTGAGTGTCCAAAGGGTCATTTTTGCTGGTTTAGGGGTCAGGCCACTGTAA
The DNA here is from genome assembly GCA_025379985.1 of Phyllomedusa bahiana. Classification (NCBI taxonomy): domain Eukaryota; kingdom Metazoa; phylum Chordata; class Amphibia; order Anura; family Hylidae; genus Phyllomedusa; species Phyllomedusa bahiana. The sequence continues at coordinate 81,401 of JAODAL010007402.1, forward strand.
AAGACAGCAATAGTAAAGGTCCTATTGAAAAAAAGCTTATTTTACATATGCATTTCTTCTTTCTAATTTTATTCTGAGTGTCCAAAAGGTAATTTTTGCCGGTTTTGGGGTCAGGCAACTGTAAAAGGGGTGCCAGGGGTGCCAATAGGACAGAACACCTGTCAGGAGCCCTAATCAAAATGGCGCTCAGTGAAAAATAAAAAATAGGAACTAGTAATGGGTGGAGGGCCCATTTGATTTAACTGCATGGGGCCCTGAAATGGTTAATAGATGACTGACGGCAAACCTGGCACCCCCTATAACTATAACCTATCACTGCACCCCCTATAACTATGTCCCTGCCAGCTGAACCTCCGTGTTCCCTGTTGGGATGTTCTTGCTGCCACCACATATATGACATGTTCTTGGGCCCTGGTGCAAAAAGTGATAGGGGGCTCCTGCTAGTTACCATGTGCCATTTCCAATACCGGTGTCTTCTTATATGTCAAAGGGGCCCCATTGCAGCTGCTAGCGCTGCACATCCTATAGCTACGCTGTCCTCATCTTTTCAGTTAGCCATTAAAAGGAATGAATTATTTTAGCCTGTGAATTTTTTTCTGTGACTCTTTGAGCCAAATTTTCTTCACTAAGTTGTTCCATGTATCCAGTTCACTGTTATGGATACTAATTGCAGCTTCTCCTCAGCTGTATGGGTATTAAAATTAACCAGAAGATTTTTTCAGTTCGAGTTCGACTCAAAGTTCGACCCGAACTTCTCAAAATTCGAGGTTCTACTCGAACTCAAACTTTTTAGGGTTCACTCATCTCTAGTCACAGCACATAAAATGATGAGAGTCAAGATACCAGATTGAACAGGGTAATGAGGTCCTTAATCTGTAATGCAGATGCTTTAGGGAAGTGAAAACTTTTCTGAACTGATCCAAAAATTAGGCCAGTTGAGCACAAGGTGTCTGGTCTAGGTACAGTATGAATTATTTAGGGGCCTTGTCTGGAATATGTGGAGGCTGGAAATGGAGCCAGAAATTATATGCCAAGCAGCAGTAGACAAAAAAGTCATCATGTGGTTTAAGAAAAGTGATATACTACAATCACAGAGGGTATCTATGAGTCAGTGGATGTAAGTTCAGTCTGCAGAGCAGCTATGTATACCACGATATAATCACTGTGGTGTAGTCCTTACTTGGCTGTATTTGGTACACCCATAAAAATCAATGTGGCTATGTCAGAAAAGTCTAATAGGGACATGTCCCTTTAAGTTATGTGCCACCACTTCTGAGCTAGACAATTATTGATCACATACAGCATTTGTCAGTGCTAGACATCATGATATCCAGTGCTACATAATGCACACAGTTGTTCAATAATCTTCTTTAACCTTGTTTACTGTGCATCAGTTTTTCATCTTAGTGTCTATGACATGCATAGCTGCTACCCTATATGTCCCTATGTGGTGTCTATATATGGCATATTCTCTCCTAGAAAAAAATAACTCCATATAAATCCATGAGGAACCAAAATCTCTAAAACTGTGTGCTTGTGTATGAAATCTAAGTCATATGTTGGGGCAGTATGCATCCATAGATATGTAAATGTGTCATTACAGAACAATATAACAAACCTATGGTAAAGCCCTGTACAAGAACCTATATATATTAAGATTGTTAGATCTAGCTGTTTGATATACATAAATATAGTACATAAAATAATTTGGGCTAGGATAACATTTAATTGTTGTATTCTTCCTGCATTACCTATAACCCTAATTATAGTAGATATTCTTTCTTACTTAACTGCTTTTACCATGCCAATCATCAATATAAATTGACTGATATATTTAAGTATATTTAATATTATAAATCTCAGAATCACATTATAAATTCAATAATCAAGCAATGTACTCTTACAGTAGACTTAACCCATCTTGATCTATTAATATAAAGATTATGTGTGCACAAAATAAAAAATATAGTATTAGAAAGATGACTTCCCCCAAGGTTTTCTTTTACATTGAATTAAATGAATATACAATCTTCTGTTCCATCTAATCTTTTTATGCTGTGCCTTTAAGCCTTTACCTTTGTCAGATTTCCTAAAAAGTAACTTTCCTCATTATCAGACAGTAGCACTTAGTCTAACTTAATCTTATTTTAACAAATAAAGACCAAAATAAGTGATTTCATATGATATCTGAAATAGCAGATTTCTTCTACACGTTAGCTTCTAAAGAGATAACAGAAGACATTATTGCTCACTGAATCTGAACTGCAGGTTGGGTTACGTTGTTTAAGCAAAGCATGTTGTACTCTTGGGCGGATAGCTAGCTTGTTGAAAGGAATTTATATGGCTGCCGATTACATTCAGTGTTATAGTCAGCATTTATAATGAATACAAAAAAGGATTTTCTAAATTTACAAATACAATCGTCCATAAAATCTACACTGTAGGTAATATATATATATATATTATATATATTATATAATATATATATATATATAATACATAATAATAATAAATTTATTTTATATATAAAATTTTTATATAAAAATAAAATAAAAGATAATAATATATATATATACATATATATAATATAAATAAATAATATATAATAAATTTATATATAATAAATAATTGTGACGGTGCGCCCGAGAAAGACGCTTTTTCCCGCCACTAGTGTTCTGCGCACTATTTCCCAAAGGGTATGGGTTACCAAAGTTGCTCCTGTCTTTGAGGAAGGTCAGAGTTCAAGGGTAACCGGGAGTTAATTACTCGGGTTTAAAATTAAGAGAGTTGCTAGCTGCGGGCCCAAAGAGAGGCCTGTTAAATATCGGTCTTCGTGTACCAAGGGGGAAGTGTGGTCCATCAGTGGAGGACGTGTGCCTAGGAATATCCTGGGAACTTTCCCCCTAGGCTTGAGAGAAGCAAGACCCAAGGACATTTTTGTGGGTGGGTAGTGACCCCGACCCCCGCTAGGAGGGCTCTCGTACGTTTAGTTTGGGCTGGGCGGCCTAGGTTTATTTTGTTTGCTGTAATTTTTTTTGTGTTGGAGAATAAAGCGGAACCAGAATTAAGGAAACCGTGTCGACCTGCGTTCCGTTTACCAAAAGGGGATCCCCGAGCGGGTGTCCCCCCGGGCCCGACCCAAAATGGAGCCGAAAAGAGTGACCTTACATATGGTGGAGGATGCAATGGGCACACGCATCAGGGCTGACACAGTAACTTCTGTGGCGCAAGAATTGGTGCATGGGGGGCACAATTGAACGGGCAAAGAGTGCTGAACCGTAAAACTGGTGAATTTTTCACAGTGTTGGGGCTGCGTGGTTAAGTTAAAGGGCCCGCAGCCAAACCCTTTCTGCTTCTGAAAAGTGATGTGCATTGGAAGGAGGTTTGCTGATCCCGCAAGGCGCATGTTGCTGCAGCCCTTTGAAAGGGCCAGACCCCCCCGCAAAGGAACTGTGTGATTCTGGAAAAAGATTTGGGGCTGTCTGAATTTTTTTTCCAGCTGGGGAAGCATGGGGCGCAGGAAGCAAAACCAAAAAACCTGGGGGGGAGGGGAGGGGAGGTTCCCTGTGTGAGTTTTTGCACCCCGGGAAAACCCCCCGACCCAAACAGCACCAGATGACCAAAACCCCAAACCCAAAATCCTGGTGGAGGGCAGGGTCAAAGTGTGAGTTAAATACACCTAACACCTCCCGGGAAAGCGCCTTTCCCTACCCTTTTAAACCAAAAACCAAAAGCCCAGGCAGGGCAAAGGGAATCAAAAAGAGAAACCGGGGTTCTGGGTTTTTGCCAAAGGGGAAAAACCCATCTCTTCCCCAAAAGGGGGGTGGTTTAGGCCAGTAAAGAAAAAACCTTTCCTTTGTAAGGACCCTGGAATGGGGGATTTGGGGGGGATCCCATTTTTAGGTTGATCTGGACTGTCCCAGAAGTCTCCAATCACCCCGAGATAATTTCCCCCTTTTTGGAACCCACCAGGGCCTGGTGAAACCCGTGGTTATAGTTTTTTGAGACCCATCTTTGGGCTGTCATCATGGTTGCTTGAGATATGGAGGGAGCGCCTGTGGAAATCATACTTGGCAGAACTTTCCGCTTTTTGGCCCTTGTTTTGGGGGCCCGAGGTTTCGCCAGGTGGAGAGAGCCCATGGGGGCCTTGGAAAGTTTCCCCCTGCAGAGACTGTTGTGCCAAAAGCCTAAAAGGGGAAAAGCCAGAATTGTCCTTTTTTTAAAATCCCAAAGAACAGGGGGGGGGGCTCCTCACTGAAATTTGCATCAAACGCCAAACAGGAGTATAAATGTACGCCCAAAAATAAAAAAAAGTTCCCCCCAAGTACAGACATGCTGCTTTTTCCAAGGGGAACCAACTTCGTCCCCAAAGGGGAAACCCCGCCACCCCTCCAACAGAGGGAGTCCCCCTGGAGGGTTTTCCCACAGCCCGCAGGGGGTTTTTGTGGACTGTTTTTTCCCCATCAGGGAACCAGAGGAAATCCCAGCCCCCCGATCCAGGGGTTTCCAGGGGGGTGGAATCCCCACCTGGTTTTGATTTAGGACGTCCCCCAAGATGTGGGCCCCGGGAACCCTGGTCCAAAGCATGGGGAAACCCCACGGAATGGGGGAAGACTGTTTCCCGTAAATAATGACACATCAAAATGACACTTTAAACTTTCACAAATTTGTGTAAAAGGGCTTGGCCGGGGCCCGCACGGAAAGGGCCAGAGGGCCGGGCCCGGGCCCAAAAAAACTCCCCGGAAACAGTTGCAGGATGGTTTTGGGTGGGATTGGGCAAGTCCCGGGTGGACCAATGTATTACAAGCTGGAGGGCGGGCTATTTAAAAATTTTTTTTTTTGGTTAAAAAATTTCTCTGTCTGAAAAGGGGGGTGCCAGTTTGCAGTCAACGTCTGGGTGCACCTGTGGGGGATGTGAAGGAAACATCCCCCCCCCACAAGACCGCCGTAAGGTCCCTTTAAACAGAGCTAAAAGAGTAAATGCCCAGGGGAAAAAGGGTCCCTGGACAATAAAGAAGTTGTGTAGAGATGAACTAGCTTATTTGGAAATACAAACTCCAGCAGTTGGGGCAAAACTAGCTCAGGTTTTCCCCCAGAAGTTGGGTTAACACGGGTAGGGGTTTCGGTAAGGGTTGCTTTCCCGTGAAGATAAAACCCGGAGAAAAGGGGTTTAAACGGGTCATCTCCCGGGGAGTTAAGGGGTTGCCAGTAGAACAAAGGGACCATGGTCTTTTTTCCGGTGGGGAAAAAAGTCAAGTGAGTTTTTTGCTCCCCCAGTTGTTAGTGAAGCTCCTGGGGTCCAGGTTTTTAAACGTATCCCCAACCCGCAAACCCTAGACTTTGCAGACTCCGAATGGAGAAGGGGAAAGAACCCAATGTACAAGGGGCCCCGTTTTTGATTCTAAGGTACCAAGGACCTTATAGCAAGCCAATGGGAGGAGGGGTTTCCCAAACGGACCCCTGAGAGTTTTTTCCAAGGGGAATAGGTACCAGGGGGATTGGAGGAAGAACACCCCAAATTTTTTTAGCGCTAGACACAAACAGAGGGAAATTTTGTGCTCAAGCACAAGGGAATTTTAAAAGATAGGTTTTGAGGTTTAAAAGATAATACAGTGAAGGTTAGGTAGGCGGTAAAAAGGGAGACCAGGGTTCCCCATGGGGAAGGGAAACAGGTGGGATATCCCACAGCAAGGAGAAAGTTTAAGGGCACTGTGTGGAGATGATCAGAACAAACCCAAAGGGGAACAGGGTCCTAGCAAGGGATTCCCGCCTCCCCCGTCTGAGGGTTTTCAAACCCAGCGGAAAAGGAGGGTTTGTTTTTTGGGGTAAGGCGCAAACCCCAGGGGGATGAGATTTCAATACAGGCCCGGGGTTTCAAAAGTTTTTCAGAACAGGGGTACGATAGGCCCGCGCAGAGGAAATGAACCTGCGAAATAGAAATATAGGTAAAATACAGGGGATTGGGGGCAGTCCCATTTGGGGAAAGGGTCGGGACCAGGGTCTTGTAGTGGAGAGAATTCTAGCCCCAGGTGGTCCTGCGACTCAGAACTACAGACAAAGATATCAGTGAGGAAAGTGTTGGAATGTTTCATGATTATGGTGATCCCCTAGGGTCTTTAGTAGGGAACAGTCAGACGATGGTGGAAAAGCTGCTACCATGGACAGGGTAGAAACTCCTGGGAAGTCACTAGTTGTACTTAGTGCAAAGCAAGCTCCATTCTTTTGGGGTTGGGAAAAAAAAGGGATTGTGACCTGGGGGTTCCCCCAATAAACCTGGGATTGCGGGGAACCTGCGGTAGATTGGGGATGGACTCCCGGCTAGCATCTGGGGATGTAGGGGAGATGTTACCCGGGCAACAGGTAAAATTTCAAAAAACCAGATGATAGATCAGCCAGGCTCAGGAACAAGGGGGATAGCATAATCCGGTTTGGGGAGGTGTTGCCCTTAAAAACGGGTTTACAACATAGGTTTAACGGGGATGACGACGGGTCACAGGTGGGGGGAAAAGGGGAAAAGTGGGAGGCTGGTGTAACTCCTGTACTTCTCTGTGAAAGTAGGCGTCCCTCAAAGTAAACCAGCTGCTGAGTGTCTGGCAAGGATGGATACCCCAGAATAGGTGCTTTGACCCTGGAGGAAGGTTTGTGCAAGGTGAAAAGGCCTATGGCCTTTATCAAAGGGGAGGGGTATGTGCCGGTGCGACCCTAGAAGATCGCAGTTCTCCGCCACTAGAGGTTCTGCAGCAGCTGAGTTCCAAGGTATGGGTTACCAAGTTGCTGCCTGTCAGTGAGGAAGTTCAGCAGTCTTGCAAGGGTAACCAGGAGTTAATTACTCAGGTGGTAATTAAGAGAGTTGCTCAGCTGCTGGTCCAACTGAGAGGCCTGTTAAATAGTCTGGTCTTCAGTGTACCAAGGGGGAAGTGTGGCTCACAGTCAGTGGAGGACGTGTGCCTAGGAGAGTATCCTGGGAGCTTTCCCCCTAGGCTTGAGAGAAGCCAGACCCAAGGACTATATTGTACAGTGTGAGTACATGTTTGTGGGGCTGGGTAGTAGACCCAGACCACTGCCAGAGAGGGACTCTTCTGTACATTTAGTTAGTGGCTGGAGGGGCCTAGGATTTATTTTGTTTGCTGTATATGTTTTCTGTGTTGGAGAATAAAGCGGAGACCAGATTTAATGAGAAACCTGTGTCGACCTGCTGTTCCGTTTACCAAAGCGGCGATCCCAGAGCGCGAGTGTCCCCCAGGCCAGACCAAGATGGTGGCCGAACACGAGTGAACGCTTACAATATATATATATCTAGATATATATATATATATATATATATATATATATATATATATATATCTACATTATAAATTTAAGTGTGTGTATATTTTTATACAAACATACCTATATCTTTCAGCCAGGTAAATAACATTGATGACCCCATTCTAGTAAGGGGGAAGGCATATTTTGCAGCACAAGTGAGCAGTCAGTTCTTAAAATTGATGCATTGGAAGAAGATAAGGTGGACGGGGTTCTGAGAGACTTTGGCTCTTAAGCTGTGATGGCTTAATGTCTTAGCCAGAACATCTACAAAACAGCAGGTCTTAACAGCATTATGGGCCTCCATTCAAAACTGTGTACGAGCCCTACCACAGCACACAACATCACATCAGGCCATGCCTCTAATCATGCCTAAATGGAACACCATATCAGGCCACTCCTCTAGCCACCTTTAAGCACACACATTCATGCCCTGTTTCCTCCAGTGGGCCAGTGCTAAAACAGTGACTGCCACAAATTTTTATCCTGAATTTCACCCATCCATTCAGACTGTTTTAATGAGAACACAATATAGCTGGAACCTTTATGTCCTGGAAAGTACTGAGGCCTGGAAAAGCACCAAGAAAGGTGAGATTGTTTGTTTAGCGAAGGTCCCCATCTGAACTGAAGCCACCTTGCCGCTGGTGCATGGGCACTAACAGTTTTATCAAAAAGTCCATGAATAGTCTCAGATTTTCATATTCCTACTGTATCTCACAAATGGGAGTACACCCTTCACATTTTTGTAATTATTGTATTATATCTTTCAATAGGTGTGCCCTCAAAATAACTCAACACACAACCATTAATGTCTAAACCACTGGCAACACAAGTGAGTTCACCCCTAAGTGGAAATGGACAAATTGTACCCAAAGAGTCAATATTTTGTGTGGCTACCATTATTTTCCAGCACTGCCTTAACTCTCTTGGGCATCGAATTCACTGGAGCAGATGTTAAGTTGGTGTATTTTGCATTTGTGCAATCTCCCCATGCATTATATTGTGGCTTTTCTGCATGCTGGTGTGAACAGGTGTTAAGTTGGTGTGCAGTTTTTTATCATCTAATTGTTCCCCTAGCAGTGGGGTATGTGAACTTTTGCTCTGCAATTAGCTGCAGCTGTCAATTTTTCCCAGTTAGAATAAAGGCCAGAGTTGCCAGCTTCTGGGATCAGTTTAGTCCAGCTATTGAGCTGTGAACATGGCCAAAAATTGTGGTGTTTTTTGAGTCATGTCCCATTTTTTGTATGTTTTTTTTTTGTTAAACTGCTGTATGGTCAGGTTTTTTTTATCTTTTAATACTTTTACACAATAAGCATTTGTAAAAAAATTTTTGCTTTTATGTCATTCTGGGCTCTTTGTTTTTGTTGGATGAGTTGACAATTTCATTGGTATTTTGGGGTTCATATAACACTTTGATTGCTTTTTATCAAGGACTTTGGGGCAGGGATAAACAAAATACAACAATCCTGGTGGTGTTTTTTATTTTTATTTTTTTACAGCGGACACAGTGCAGTATAAATGACATGTTAACTACTCAGAAGGTTAAATAACCTATATAATTACGCATGTGACAAAACCAAATATGTGCATTTTTTTGGGTGATTGGCATTTGCAAAGGGAAAGGGCTGTGAACGTGTTTTTCTTTTTGTATGTAGGGTTTTTTATGTTTGAATTTTTTTTTACAATTTATTTTTACTGTTTAATTATTTTCAGTTGTCCCTACAGGGAACTAGACTCAGTAATCGCTTGATTGCTCATATAATACAGTAATGGCAGGGTGTAGTGACGTCAAAGACAACCTGGAAGCCTTTGCTAGGCTTCATGGTTGTGACAGCAGCCATTGCCCACCGATTGCCTGCGAGTGCCCTATAGAACAGGGGAGCCCCCCTCTTTGTTTTTAAAATTTTAAAGTTGAAATAACTGCCTTCAAAGGGTTTAAATTTACCATGTAAAATTTTCTTCATAACACAGGAAAACAAAAGGCCCTTTTTGGGGTCCTACTTTTTCCCCCCCCATAAAATGATTGAACTTACTGGACATATGTCATTTTTCCAACCAATTTTACTATGTAGCTATATGTAAAACTTTTGGCCCCTTTTTTGTCAAGAACCTTTTTTGCCTTTTTACATTTTTGTACAATTTTTTTGGGTTGTCGTTTTTGAAAGTATGTGGACGGGACCTTTTAACTTTTCCAGAGGAGTCTAGGAAAATAAAGCTGAACAATGGTTGGCAACAAGGTAATTACTGTCTGTTTCAACAAATGAGGTCCCTTGGTTGGGACACTGACTCAGTACGAAATGAGGCAAAGGGTAAAACATAGACAGACTGTAAAAAGTGCATAAAAGCATGTCCCCATGTTATGTAACATCTAATTTGTCCAAAGTGGGGTGCTCATCATAGAGCTTCTTTTTTATAGGTCTTTTGATAGTGTACTAATTTTTAGTTGCATTATAATCATGTTAATCATTATTAAGTGTTTGCTTGCAATTTAGTGGACAGAAGGACCCCTGTTACTTTCTTTTTTAAATAGTAGTGGGCTTCTTTTCCTACAAGGCCCCTGCACTTACAGTATGTCTACTGCACGGAGAGCAGTATGATTAGTGTTGCGTGTCCGATTTGGGTTGGACTAGTTTGACATGAACCAAATTTTGGCAGTAATCATGGAAAAATCATATGACCAACTAGCAGCCTTTTTCCAGACAGGAAAAAGGAAGTTCATCAATCATCTGAATGGTATTCTTCCTTGTTCCTGTTTATAAAAAGGCACATTTTTCTTCAATCACCTACAAAATTTGGGTAAGGCCAAACTGACAAAGTGCAACCCAAATAGTACAGCACTGGTGTTAAATCCACATCATTATGGCTTCTGTATAAAATCTCCATGTTGTGTTCATTTCCTTTGAGTACAGCAATTTTTCCTAGCATGCATAATTGGCGCTATAAAAATGGCGAGGAATAAATAAATAACTATTTGCCTAGTCCGATTGTCACAACCGAAAGCTCTTCTGTAATTCAACTTAACTGCTACTTATTCTATCCAATATCAATACGTAGTTTAGTCATTTGACAACCTTTACAGTGTGGACTTGGATTGCATGAGATCACCTCCATTTGTAGACACTTCCATATAATAGCTGTTGAATGAATCAAGAATTTAACAAGTACATTAGAATTTCAGCTTTCACATACCCAATAATTAGTAAATCATGTGAATACGTGTGATTGCTAATGATTAGTTATAGACATCACGGACTGCATCTTTACATAACAAAAACACAACAACAAAGAAGCAGTTTCCTATTAAACACTGAATTAATTCAGCTGAATGAGGATAATGTTTACAGGTATAGTATGTGCATCTGAGAAACTCTCTAATAGGATGCACTTTAGTTGTGTATATATGTACTTTACTGTACATAGATATATATATATACATTACACTTTATATTCTGCAATTTTTCACATCTCTATTGCAGACTACTGAAGAGGCTCCACTAATTCCTGTTTAGATTTAGCTGTAAATAACACTCCTTGTGGATAAAGCTCCCCTTTTTACATTCATTACTGTCATATACTTGAAAGGGAAAAACATAGGTCACTCATTGGAGGTTATTTTACATGCAAAATACCCTGTGGTAGCTGTCATTCAGAGCTACTTAGTGTACGCCCTCAGTCATCTATTAACAGGGCTTTGGGTCATAACCTTTTATGGCATTTGGAATTCCAGAACCTCTGATTAGTGCAATATTTACATATCCTTCAGTAAAAAAAAACCTTCCTTTATAGAAATGCATAATGTGCTGTAAATGTGCTTGGCCTTTTGTCTGGAATACTTAATTATAAATTTTGCAGCAATGAAACCAGCAGACATGGAAATATATTTGTTTGTCGTTCAGCGGCATTTTAAATATGACACCGGTTAACCCATTCCAAGAATTTGTCTAAGCAATTGAATACTGCTATCTGATATCATAGCAAAAGTAATGAACGCCCCTAAAATGACTTTAAGGGGTCAACATCTTACATTGCAAATTTTTTATTTAAATTTCTCTTGATTTGTCTTAAAAATTCAAAAGAATTGTACAGGATATTAGATAACTTATAGTTCATTCCTCCCAAATAATAAACCATTTATGTGCTAATTCATTCTGCACTGCAGAGCTGCTCTTCTCATTGCAAATGGGGACACAAAATTCTAACCATAGGTATTCTGGAAGCTCTGAAGAACGATCTTTGGTCAAGAAGTCACCCAGTTACTTGCCTACATAAAAGGATTTGTCACATATCACAGTATATTCAAAGAGTATGTATGATGAACATATTTGAAATGTGCATCCAAACATATGTGCTAGACATATTTAACTGTATGTCTATGCTGTCATACATCGCTTCAATTGTGGGATTCCCTTGAGTTACAAAGTGATAAGGACTACTTTTTTGATTACTGTTGAAAAAGAAGACCAAATAAATGTACGTGAATAATACATACTTCTGGGTATATCTGCCTATATTTGAGAAGCACATAGTTGGGTATACACCATGAGAAGATCCCAAGCCACTTCCTGGCTCTTTTCTTTACCTTTTTTGCATGTCTGATAATATTGTTTAGTAATTCCTATTGTCTTGCCCTTGTACCTGTATAGAGAAGTCCACAAAAGAATGGTGCTCCTGCTCCAAACCTGGCCTACACAAGGCCAAACCTGCCAATTGTTATGGGAATGGCTGGCCATCTAAACTGCATTAGGTTGTACCAACAGCAGAAGCTGATGGAAAGAAGGGTCGAGTATTCCAGAATTGAACATTGACGTTATTGTGTTTCAACAGGAAATATACTGCCACCAGAGCTATGTGGCAGTGACTTATTCCTCTATTCAGATTGAAAACTCATGTACGCACACCCAAGCTGAGAATACATGTGTAGTGGTGAAGGTTTGGAGGAATAGCTACCAGCCAACTTATTTGGTCGACAGCTACGTATAGTATAAGGCCACCCTAATGTGGTAATTTACATATGATAACAAACGTGCATTCACTAGAAGGAAACAAAACTCCTCTTACGATTTCCATTTAATTTAAAGGTGGTCACGGTTTGGAAAAACAGAGCAAAAATTGGATCATATATTTTATGACATAATGGGGCAGATTTATCCATACTGTCTAACTCTTAGTGTAAATTTAGACTAGACAGTCTTACAATATGCCACATTTATCACAGTCTTGATAAATCCGGCGCATGTTAGGACTGTCTAGTCTACCTTTATGTCACTAACTGCATTTTTTTGGAAGAATGGCGGCACACACAAAACCATGCCCACATATGAATACAAACTTTTGGGGTCAAAATCCTCTGTGCACCTCTGTACATTATTCTTTCATTTTCGCAAAAAAGAAAATAAAAGGTCATTACAAATGGCAGGAGTTTTGTCGTCTCCCTTTATCAAATCACATGTGAGGCATCTCAAACATCTTTTAGGGCAGATTAACTGACAATGCAGCATAGAGTGGTGTAGTAATTGCTAGTCTCTCTATTAAGTTGTCTGGGTTTGATAGCATTGCACAAATTATATTGTTCTGCCCAGATTAATAGTGTCTAGTAATCTGTTACTATTTCTAATTCTTGCACGGTGATGGTTAGTCAGTTAGTTTGCTTGAAGCTCTTGTATCTTACTTGTTTTTAAGTGTTGTTGAACAGTTCTGCCTTAGTCGTCTCTGTGTCCTAAAATCCACTCATATGTTAAGGTCAGTTGTAGTCTAAGGATATCTTATGGTTAGTTTCAGGGACAGTGAAGAGTCAGTGGGGTCTGGTGTAAAGCCTAGTGTTAGGATTAGGTCTAGGGAAAAATTCACGTAGAATTAATTAGGGCCAGTTATTGTTTTGTTTCTGGATTGAAGCTATTCCTGTTGTTGCCCTTACCCATATATCTGCCCTTGCCTGCCCAGTCCACATGCAAACTCCATCATCTCATGAGGAGTCCCTTTTAGATTAGTATTTCATACATATTTCTTATTATCTTTCCCTGTGACTGCTTGGTTGGTTACCATTCTGCTCTAATTAAGTCCTGGGGATATCTGAGTACTGAAAGCCACTAAACCTAGGAAAATTGGCAGCTATAAGGTGAAGTCCATTTCAGCTGGCTTGTGCCAATCAGCATCATTACAAACATATAGATTATTGTGACAATAAAAATATCAGAATCTATAAACAGATAAAAGAATTATGAAGAGCACAGAAAAATACACTTCATGTTCCTTATTAGCAGAATTAAAAAGGACAGGAGGATGAAAGGATGCTGTCTAGCTCAATAGTTACATAGTTTGTAAGGCCAAAAAAAGACAGACATCCATCCAGTTCAGCCTATTGTGCTAAAGTGTATAGTGTTGATCCATAGGAAGGCAAAAACTCCCATGAGGTAAAAGCCAATTGTCCTCATTTTAGGGGAAAAAAATTCCTTCCCGATTCCAATCTGGCAATCAAAATAAATCCCTGGATCAACGACCTTTCTCCAGAATCCTATTCACTCTAACTTGCTATATTGTAACACTCTAGAAATGCATGCAGATTCTTTTGGAACTCTGTTATTGAATTCACCATGACAAGTTACTCTGGCAGCGATTTCCACAGTCTCATTGCTCTTACAGTAAAGAATCCCTTTCTATGTTTATGTAGACACCTTCTTTCCTCAAGACGAAGAGGATATATACAATCCTGGGTAGAAATATATCTTGGGAGAGATCTCTGTATTGACCTTTGATATATCTCTTAAAAATGTTTTAAAGTTTTTATTTTTTGGATTTTTCCAAAAACAAAACAAAAAGAACATTTCACATTCTCATTCAGTCGTGTTCAAGTATCAGCTGAATTAGAAATGCATTAACAATCAACCTTGGTTTTCAGGTCATAAATGTCCCTGCATTTATACAATTCGATGTATATGACAGAACGTGGTAAAAAGGCGATTCAGCAGTACAGAAATGTAGAAAATAAGGAATTAAGAGCAGATACATCACTCTGGTGGTACCTTTTCCGACCGAATCTGATACAGTGTCTCTTGACCCAACACTCATACCCATACATAGAACTCAGACCCATTCATTCACTAAATAAACTAGAAATCATACTGCTCCGGTACCCGGGCCTCCCTGACATATACTCCCAGATTTAAGTTAAGTATGCTGCAATCCACAAGCCCCAAATGTATAAAAATCTTTGGGGCTCTCCTCTAGATTCATAGGTGAGTCTGTACATTGGTAAATCACCATTAAGTAAGTTGCTTCCGATGTCCGAGGAAGGGCAGTTTTGGCAGCTTCCAGTTCAAAAGAATTGATTTCCTAGCATAAAACATTAATAACCTATATAACTTCCTTTCGTTTTTAGTCGGGACAAGCTCCTCTACCAGACCTAATAAGCTATTGGCAGGGAAACACACACCTACACACACTACCTGTCCCAATTTTTCATTTAGGAATGCGTGAACTCTGGAACAAAAAGGTCGTATAGAGGGGCAGTCTCAAACCATGTGAAACAGTGTTCCACGCGCTATATTGCATTTGTTACAGATCGCATTGCCAGTTTGCCCATCTGAGCTAGTCTACTTGGAGTGAGATATACTCTATGTAGCCAGTTAGTTTGTATTAGCTGATCTCTTGAGCTTATCATTGTGGTTCTCCATGAGAAAAACAATTCCAGGTTCGACTCCAAGCATGGAATAGTTTCCATTTCTCAAAAGCTTTTTGCAGGGACGAGGGCTGGCATCCCATGACAGTTTGATAAAAAATAGATACTTGCTTCGACGGATCCTCTCTCCTAGCCACCTGCTCCAGCCTTCCACAGTCTAAACTCAATGTTGCCACCATCGAATTCTCTAAAGCAGGCTGACAAAGCTGGAAATACCTGCACAAGGCAGAGAGGGAGATCTCACAGATCAAACAGCTCTGAGAAGTCTGGGAATCTCCCTCCTATATAGAGCTGACCATAGTATTTCAGTCCCTTCTGGGGCCACATTTCAAAATCTACTAGGGAAGCTAGTTCTACCAATTTCCCATTTCTCCACAATGGGATATATGGCGAGCAGGATTCCCCACTACCCTCTCACTTATAGACCTCCACATATTTCCTCCAAATTGTTACCTTGGCATTCATATTGGAAGTATAATATGGAAGATGGTATTTTCCTTGCCAGCACACTAGATTGGCTAAGGCTTTGTAGGAGCCCATTTCCGCCACTTCAAGAGCCACTGCTGGGTTGTTATGGTCTGCCCTAATCCACCAAGAGAACAGCATAGTCACAAAATAAATGTAGAAGTCTGGAAGTGCCAGACCCCCATGTGTATAGGTTGCCTTCACCATTTATCTGTCCAGTCTGGGAAATCCCCTACTCCACAAGAAGGTCAACATTATTCTTTCAAGTATCTGGAAGTGGGCGTGGGGCAAAGAAACCGGAGCCGTCTTATACAGGTATAGCAGACCTTTGATATATATAAACATATTTATTATGTCCCCTCGAAGCCATCTTTTCTCTAAACTACATAACCATAATTTTGCAAATATTTCTGAGTATTGCAGTCCACCCAGTCCTTTTATTACTTTCGTTGCTCGCCTTTGAACCTGTTCAAGCTCTATAATGTCCTTCATGTGCACTGGTGCCCAAAACTTTACATAATATTCCATGTGTGGTCTCACCAGTGATTTATATAATGGGAGAATAATGTCCCTTTTAAAACACCCCATGACCCTCTTTGCCTAGGCAGCTGCTGCCTGACACTTTCTGCTGCATTACTTTTATGTCCACTTTTAAGTTCTCAATCCTTCTCCATGTCACTTTTCCCAAAGGGTTTTCTGTTTAACAAGAAATTCATGGAATGGATTTTCCTTTCCAGGCATAATCTTTCTTTTATCTTTTTAAAACCTCATACCCACTTCTCTTCCGGGGCCCCCAAAACTTATCCAGATCTTTTTGTAATAAAACATTATCCCTTTTGGTTGTTCCCCAAAGCTTAGTATCATCTGAAAAATTTGATTTCTACTTTCATTCCTGTGTAAGTTCATTAATGAATATATTAAAGAGAATAGAGCCCAATAGTGAACTCATAACTGGAGCGCAATAGTGAACCCACTATTAACAGGAATCTAGTCCGATTACGAACCATTAATCACCACCTTTTGCTTTCTATCACTGAGCCAGGTACTTACCCACTTGGAAACATTTTCCCCCAGTTCAAGCATTCTCATTTTACTTACCAATAGTGTTGAGCGATTATTATCGACAAAGTTGAAATCAGCACGGTATTTACGTTGATCGGATTTTTTAGACCCACGCATAATTTAGGTTAAAACTGGCATAATCTTTTAATATCGCCCCATTTTTGTCGCTTCCTGTCTTTTTGGGCGCCAGCAAATCAGTTTACAAAAGAGCAGGGTAATGTGTGTGCGACGTCATGAGGGGATGTGTATTTGCGATTGGCGGGAAAAATCAATGACCTCTTTTTACATAGAACCCCCCTTCCTGTTCATGATCAGTGTGTTCACGCTCATGCAGTGGGGACGTCCTCTGCCTCTGTCCAAACAGCTCACAAACCTCAGCGAAAGTATTCTATTTTTTTCACAAGCAGCTCTACTTTTAGCTGTGATCCTTAAAGTAAGTTAGACAAATTTGCAGATTTTAGGTATTACAGAAAATTTTTAAAGGACACTACCGCTGTAAAGTCACGGGGAAAGGGGGAGTGGGGCCCCCGGGGGCGAACACAGACAAGCTCAAAAAGGAACGGATATTGTACACCCAAAATTTTTTTTGACTTTGCTTTCCCTTTATATTGGGATACAGATTTTTTCTATAATGAGGTCTATTTTTTAGTGCAAAACTCCATTTTATTACAGTTTTACATTTCAGATGGGTTTTTCTTTTCAATTTCCCCAGTCCACTTTTTGATATAGCCCCTTGCATTTAAATTTGAATACAGAAATTTTTTGAGTCACCAGGTTATAGGTCCCAAAAAAAACCTTTTATTATCCCGTATACATTTCAATACGTGTTTTTTTTCACTTTGGCGCAGCCAGCTGTGTTTTAGAGCCACCTTGCAGAAAATTTTTAATCCACAATTTTGTAGTCACACGGGTTTTACTGATAGGTGCCAAAAATACCTTTTAATACCTATACTTTTTCAGACGGGTGTTTTTTCATTTTTGGTCGTCAACTTTTTTTTGATAGATCTACTTTGCGTTACTTTTTGAATACAGAAATTTTTTGTATCCCCACAGTAAATTTGAAGGTCCAAAAAATACCTTTATTACCCGAATACTTTTCAGATACGTTTTTTTTTCATTTTGGGCGCGGGCCACTGTGTTGATAGAGCCCCCTTCAGTTAAATTGAATCCCCCAACTTTTATCACCACAGGTGTATGAAAAGGTCCAAAAATACCTTTTTAATTCCTATACATTTCGACGGGTGTTTTTTTTCCTTTGCATCAAGTTTTGTTGATAATCTATTTTTGCAGTTACATTTGAATACAGAAATTTTTTGAGTCACCACAGGTGTTTTGATAGGTCCAAAAAATCCCTTTTATTATCCCTAACATTTCAGATACGGTTTTTTTCACTTTGGTGCAGGCCCGTGTTGATAGAGCCACCTTACATTTAAATTTTGAACCCAAAGCAATTTAGTCACCACGGGTGACTGAAGGTCCCAAAAAAACCCTTTTTAAACCGTATACATTCAGACGGGTGTTTTTTTTTCATTTTTGGTCATCAAGCTTTTTGATAGACTATTTTTCAGTTATTTTGAATACAGAAATTTTTTATCACCACAGGTAAATTTGATAGGTCCAAAAATACCTTTTTATTACCCGTATACATTTCAAAATACGTGTTTTTTTCACTTCGGCGCGGGCCACTGTTTTTGATAGAGCCATCTGCATTAAATTTGAATCCCCCAAAATTTTGTATCCCACAGGTATGAAAGGTGCCAAAAAAAATTTTTAATATCCGTAACATTTCAGACAGGTTTTTTTTTTCATTTTGGTCAGTCAACTTTGTTCATAGATCTATTTTGCATTTAAATTTTTGAATACAGCAATTTAGTAGTCCCACGGGTGAATTGATAGTGCCAAAAAAACCTTTTTTTATCCTATACTTTAGACAGGTTTTTTTTCACTTTTGGCATCAGCTTTTTTTGATAGATCATTTTTGAGTTAAATTTGAATACACAATTTTGTAGTCACCACGGGTAAATTGATAGTGCCAAAAAATACCTTTTTTTTCCCGTTACATTTCGAACATGTTTTTTTCATTTTTGGCGCGGGCCACTTGTTGATAGAGCCACCTTCATTTAAATTTTGAACCCACAATTTTTTTTTGGTTTGAGGGATTTGAGAATACTTGATTTGCCCTCTTTTTTAAGAGACTTTCCAAAACTCTTCCTACCTCTCAAATTTTTATCTTTTGAACGGAGCGAAATTTCGGGGTGGAAAGCAGCAAAAGGGGTAGACATGAGGTAGAGAACGAGAAAAGTGCCCCTTCCATCTGCGACTACACCATCCCACGGATCTCATTCAGGACCCAGGCCCCGTCATCGCTGGGGGCAAACCCTGTGAATCCATAACGATCAGCGTCCCAAACTGTTCTTTGGGTTAATGCAAACCCATCCAGCAGTCTTTCCCCTCTTCTCCCAGTCAGCCACAAATGTCGTCACAGATCATCAGCATCCGTCCAACATGAAGCGAAGGGAGCCCAAATTCAACTCGGGACCCACCACTGTGAATAATCCATTTTCTAAGACCCCCTTTGATGACAAAAAAAGCGGTTGGGGTCAGAAGCATTTAAAAGATAAGAGGCCAAAGGAATTTTCTCTGCTCTGACGCCCAGTTTTCTGTGCCATCAAGGAGGGGAAAAGGGAAACCGGGCAATCAGCAAAAATCCCGGGGGGTCGGCAACGCCTTCAGTGCCTCTTTCTTTTACCCCACCCGGATGCAGAATGCAGGACGCAAGTCACCTGTGTGATGAAGAGATGAATTGCGGGCCAAAGTGGTCTTTTTTAGCAGAATTTTCTTGCGAGCGCTTTATCCTGGACAGGGGGAAAACGATGGGGTAGGTCGTACGGGGGCCCCCCTTCCAAAAGGGGGAGGGCGGGGCGCAAATCCCTGAAGAAAATTTCCCCCACCCTCAGCGGAAACCCCGCCCTCGCTTATCCCGTCAAAAAGGCCAGGACCCCTCAACCGGGGGTTCTTTTAGCAAGCCCCTGATTCACCCCGGATGTCATATGCCGCCTTTTTCCCCTAAACGCATAAGAGAGGCAAGAACCTAGGGGTTTTTAAAAACCACCAACATGTCTAGTCAAAGCAATGAACCATATTGAAATGGAGGGAAAACTTGGGCCAAAAAAGGCCAGAAACCCACGCCGACCTCCAACCACTGTCCCCACCCTCTTTTTCCGCCCCTCCTCCGCCCCAGCAAGCGTTTTCCCCGCTGCCCTGCCCAGAGTCAAGATCAGGGATCACCCCCTTTACCCCACCATCGCCCAGTACCACCAGCACCACCAGAACCCATCCTACCCCTTCTCCTTCCCCAGTTTGACGACCTGCACGCCGACAGCGGGCCCTCTACAGCCACCCTTCTTCCAGGTTTGGGACAGAAGAAACACGTTAACCCAAAACCTCCCAAAGCCCAAAAACCCGAATGTCGGGATTGCCCGCCCTTTTGGCCCTTTGGAAAAGTTGCCTTTTTGTCTGGTGGCACAGATGGGTTCCGCCACGTCATGGCCCTTTCCCGCCCCCAATACCAATCCGAGCGGCATTTCTTTTCCAGAAAAGCCTCCCTGCCCTGGGCCCCCCAATGTCTCTAAAATTTTAACGCGTTTTCTGCATCTGTGGCCCAAAAAAATCCCTATGACCACCGACACATGGACAGAAAGCAGGCCAAGGGGGCTAATCTCTGTGACAGCTCACTGGGGGACTGGGTGATGTCTCTGGGTGACGGTGGCTCCAAATCGGCGCACGCTCTTCAAAAACCCCAGGGTGGTGCAGGCCCTTTTCCCCCCAAGGTCCTCTGGGGGCGTCCGTGCCCAAGAAACCAGGCCGTGTTGAAATTAATCTGTCTTGGGGACCGTCCACACACAGGGCAGGAGCTTGGGCGGCTCTCCGCAACGAGACCCCAGCCTGGCTGGGGGAAAGAAACCTTTGCCAGGGAAGGTTTGGGGTGCGAAACGGGGAAACGCTCCGCCCCCTTAAGACGGAGGCTGGAGCACACCCACCTGGGACTTCATGAACCTTGTCGCCAGAAATTTCTAAGAGCTACCCGGGGCGGGCTGCCTCTGAGGGAAAGGGTCGAAGCTAATTTTGCACTTCCGCCTTCCACCCGCTTCGTCCCCTGGGTGCGTTTCAGCTCCTTCCCTCCCCATCAAACCCTCATTGTTTACGTGGGAACACGCTGGAATTCCACCCCCCCACATGCTCCAGCGATTGTGGCAGCAGCGCAATGCCATTATGCAGTACGAAAAGGGCACATTCCTACAACAGCGTGCGGACCCGGGGGGTTTAAGCACCGAGAGTGGAGCAGGGGAAAGACTCTGCACCATCCTTGCCAGTTTTTTAAGAAACCCCAAAAAGGTCAAGGGGGACAATGCCCCTTTTCAGCATGAGATTGTGGTGAATTTGTTTTTGGAACGATCGTTGGACACTCTGAAACAACAGGGCCCGCCAGCGACGGAGAGGAACGGACACAGAATCTGACATGGAGTCTTTCTCCTCCGTCAATCCACAATAGGGCCCGACAGTTCACAATTTCATCGTCCTTCATTAGGCAGGTGGTTTCGGGGGTCCAGGGCTGTGCAAGCGGCGCATCAGCTCTCAGGGTGCATCATCTCAGGCAAGTCTGGCTGTGTTGAAGCTTTGCCGGAGGACGGGAGAGGAGTAGGAGGAGGAGGTATTCTAGACGACCGACTACCGACGTCCCTGCCTTGGAAAGATGTTGCGCGAATTTGAGGCGAGGAGGAAGTATTAGGAATATCAGATTGCTACTGCCCCTCGACCCAGAGGCTTGGGAATCAAGCTCCATCTCTCACATGAGGTGCTTGGATGCTCCCATTTCCTCCAAACATGATCTCGCATTAAGGCCTTCAAAATGAACAACAGTTTACTGGGTGGCCACTCCTCCTGGATCCCCGGTACAAAACAAAACTCAGCACTTTCCTCCACCCACCCACCAAATAGAGAGTAAAATTGCAGAAATGGAACCTGCTGATATGATCAACTGGAGACATCTGTTGCGTCGCTTCACGTTCCCAAATGTCACGGTGGAACAACATCAGCGACGTGACAGCATAGAGTGCCAAGTAGCCGTTAGAGGCAGCAGCAGCAAGCAGGCGCAAGTTGGCAAGAAAGGCCTAATGTGACCTTTTTTCTGCAATCTAATTACCACTTCACCAACTCAATGCAATGCAGGGCACACATCCAACACACAGAGACCAGCTTAAGATCATGTGCACGACTATCTGCGTCTCAGCACTGATGTTTTTGGATGTGTCCGGACCCAAAAGACTTTCTGGGTAAGCCAAAATGGACGTATGGGCCCGCGCACGCTCGCCACGTTCCATAGAGGTTTTGTCCTGCCCAGCACCAGCGTCATATCTGAGCTGACCTTCACACAGCTTATGAGTCATTACAGTACAACGCCTCCGACTTTCCACAGATAATGTTGGATCTTTGACTTACATCAAGATTGAATCAGGCATGATCACTGATGATGTTGTGCCCCAATTGCCGAGGTCACCGATTAGTTGTCGGTCTAACTTCACATTCCTCTTCAAACAGAAATTGGTCCTCTTGAAACTTTTTTTTAAAATGATAATTTCTTACTGCAATTTTTATTCTCTTTCCCAACAGTTCATTTGCTGGTTTACTGTGAAGCAATCTGTAAAAGACAGCGAAGGTTTCATGACACACGTATCCATTTACCTCACATTATCTTTAGAAGTTTTCGCATTGTCAATCTGGTTATTTGAAGGAGTCATGTTGCTGTGATATACAGCTATAATTACGGTCCTTTGGAACAGAAATGTGGTTCTAAGTGGCATTTCATCCATCACAATTTTTAATATTGCGTGGAGAAGCGACCACATTTTTTATAATTTTTTGGGTCATGTTGCTATGAGATACAGCAAATTCATGTCTTTGGAACAGAAATGTGGCTTTTAGTGGCGTTTCTCCAACACCAATTTTTAACAGTGGCTTAGAAGTCATTTTTTATAATTTTTGGTCATGCCTGCTCTGAAAGCAGCAATACTACAAGGTCCTCATTTCTAAAAATGTTGTTTCTAACAGTCATATGTTCTTCACTATTGTCCCAAATTTGCTCAAGAGGGTCCATGCTTAATTTTTGGGGCATTTTTCTGTGAGCAAGCAGCTTCTACAGTCCTATTATAAAAAAAAAATGTTTGTATTCTAACAGACATTTGTTTCTTCACAATTGTCCAAAAGTGGGCTCATGGTCTATGTTTTGAATTTTGTAGGCATTTATGCTGGTGACCATGCACTATACTACATCCATTAATAAAATTTATTTTGTTTCTAACAGACATTTGTTCTTTCACAATAGGTCAAAAGTGGCTCAAGTCAATGCTTTATATGAATTTTTGGGGCATTTTTGCCTGTTACATGCAGCTATACACAGGTCCTATTATAAAAAAAAATCTTGTTTCTAACAGACATATGTTCTTCCACAATTGTCAAAAGAGCTCATGGTCATGTTTTGAATTTTTGGGGCATTTTGCTGTGACATGCATCTATACTACAGTCCTATGTCTAAAAAAAATGTTGTTTTCTAACAGACATTTTGTTCTTCACAATGTCAAATGGTCTCAAGGGTCATGTCTTTGAATTTTTTGGGCATTTTGCTGTGACATGCAGCTATACTACAGGTCCTAATAATTAAAAAAAAACGTGTTTCTTCTAACAGACATTTGTTCTTCACAATTGTCAAGGAGTGTGCTCAAGGGTAGATTGGCTGACAGAAACAGGAATAGTAGGACACATATTGCAAAATGACTTGTTTTTTGCAAGATCTTACATAGCTAATCAATCCCTGTATTGGAGAAACCCATTTAACACAATTAAAAAAAGGAAACAAAGACAAGTTGGGATTCCTCCTATTTTAAAAATGTGTTTTCTAGAATTAAACGTGCAAACAAAACTTGCAATGTACAAAATAGCTGGTAATAAATTCCTCTGAATTGTACAAGGGAGGTTACAGAAAAACTTGACCAGGATTGTAGGTTTATTCAGATGACATGGGAGTATGGAGCACCGACAGAGAACAAAGTACAGAACAATTTCCTCCAGCACGTTGAGTACAATGAGAAAAGAATGCCACAAAAAGGGCACCTTGTGGAACCAGGAGCGTTTAACCACCAGTATTTCCAAGTGAAGCGCCAAATGTTCCCGCACCTCCTTACGATGGGCAAGCCGCTACCCAGGTCTTGAGACTGTGTATGAGGTAGGCTGGAGTCTTACCTCACGACTTTCCGCTGTCCGCACTCTGCATCAGCAACGACTGTTTTCGGTTGCTTGCCGTCAAAGGAATTTGTTACCTGTGTAATAGATGATGGACGCCAACCTGGGCTCTCACCCACCCACTGTAACTCCGCCCTGGCTGCTGATCCTGCTGTTAATAGATGACAGACGCTAGCCTGGTCACTCATCTCTCACCGCACCCACTGCAAGTTCTGGCACTGGACAACCGTGTTAACAGATGGCTGACGGCAGCACTGCTCTCACCAGTTAGGGGCAATCAGAGAGCTTCAAATTTCTCTAAAAACATCAGATTTGAAAAAAGGTGATTTCTGTGAGGTTAAGTATGTCAAAAAGTGTGTCAGGGCTGGACTACAAATAGCACAATTTGAGGCTTAACAATTTTTCAGGGGCAGAGTCACTATGGGTCGCATCACTGTGATCACCAGGGAGTCGTCCCTAATCAATGAAGAAGGATTTGGATGAAAAATGAAACCATTGAAATTGATTGGCTGAATCAGTCTCAATCCAGGATGCAAATGTCTCTCAACTAAGAAGTGTTGTTTGGGATGATTAGGACATTTGTATACTTATAGGTGTGCGGAGACGAATTAACACATCTAACACGTGTAAAAACAATACCTTTAAAAACTGCAGGGAGGGTGTAGTTGTAATTTATCACATCTTGAAAAAAAAGCAAAATGTAATAATGTAAAAACTGATAAATAAAAACTTCCCAAAATAAATTTCTGTAAACAAATCAGTTACAAAAATATACTAATGAAGTCACTGTACAAAATAGCAAAGTGCCACTTTGTATTCATTGGGTCAAACAGTGTTAGGGTCATGCAGTGGCCAGGACAGGGATAGTCCCTATGTCCAGTGAAACTAAAATGGTGGGTTGAAAGACCCCTTTTTAGGCACTTTTTAAATGTGGGGTCAATGCAAGGTTTGGGCTCATGCTGTGGCCCGGACAGGTATACGTCCCAAAGTCCAGTGAAACTAAAAATGGAGGGTGTGAATAGACTCCTAATTCCGGCACTTTTTAATACTGTGGTCAGACAGGTTTAAATGGTCATTCTGCGGTACAGACAGATATAGTTAATGTCTCAGTTCAACAAAATGGTGTTCAAAGACTCCTTTTCCCCCGGCACTTTTTAATTTGGGTCAGACAGTTTTTAATGGTCATACTGCGGTCAAGGACAGGTATAGTCAAGTCCAGTTCAACTAAAATGGTGGTTGAAAGACTCCCTTTCCCAGCACTTTTTAAATCTGTGGTCAGACAGGTTTAATGTTTCATACTGCGGTACATGACAGCTATAGCTAATCTCCAGTTCAACTAAAATGGTCGTTGAAAGACTCTTTTCCTGTACTTTTAATCTTGGGTCAGACAGGTTTAATGTTCATACTGCGTACAGGACAGTTAAGTTAAATGTCCAGTTCAACTAAAATGGTGGTTGATAGACTCCTATTTCCGGCACTTTTAATCTGGGGTCAATATTATTATTATTATTTATTTTTAGAGCGCATTGATTCCAAGGCGCTGTACATTCAAGAGTGTATACAACATAACAGAAGTCCAACAATGTTCAATGCGTGACAGTATGTGGACAATCAACTGGCACAGAGGGAGAGAGAAACCCTGCCCGCGAAGGCTTAACAATCTACTACAAGGATGGAAAGAGACAGAAGTGGGGGCGACAGGTTTGGGGAGGGTGTGGTGACAGAAGGGGTACAATATTTATGGATAATACCGAAGAGATCGGTTGTTTCTCAGGTGCTTGAAGCTGGTGAAATGATGAGATCCTGATGTTTTGGGCAGTTAGTTCCAGAGTGTTTGGGAAGCATGGGAGAAATCTTGGAGATGGTTGTGTAAAGCTGATAAGGGAGAGCATAGAAGAAGGCCCTGTGAGGAGCGGAGATTGCGTGAGGGGGATTATCTGAGATTTATCAGAGAGTGTACGGAGGGAGAGGTTATGGGAGAGCTTTGTAGGTCATGGTTTAGCACTTGAAGTGATTCGCTGGGCAATGGTACCAGTGAAGGGATTGCAGAGGAGAGGGCAGTGGAATAGCGAGGAGAGAGGTGATAAGAACGGGCGGCAGAGTTGATGATGGATTGAGGGGAGCAAGAGTGCTAGACGGAGGGCCACAGAGAAGGATGTGTCAGTAGTCTAGGCGGGAGATGAACAAGGGCACAGGACCACATGTTTTGTAATGTCAGGGTTGAGGGAATGAGCGATTCGTGAAATATTTTTCAGCGTGGAGGCGGCAAGGAGGCGGATGTGATGGGCCTTGGATGTGTGGTTTGAAGGACAAAGCGGATCAAGGGTTATCCTAAGGCAGAGCGGACTGTGGGACTGGTGAGAGTGTGGACCGTTGACATGGGGCTCATGCCTGCGTTCCAGGACAGGGATATTCCAATGTCCATTTTTCAAGTAAATATGATGGTTCAAAATCATACTGCTTTCTGCATCTTTTTAATTTTGTTGGTTCATGCAGTTTAAAGTCATGCTGTGGAGAAGACAGGATACTGGAATGGTCTGTGGATTTGTTTTCTGTGGCTTTTATAACCAAATTTGTCTTGTCATAAGAATGTATGCACGTAAACATTTCTTTTTTGGATGTTAATCCAGTCTTCTCCAATCCCGTTTTGGTGTAAGTAAAAAAAGTGAAAGAACACAAAAAAAAATACAAAAAAAATGAAAAATTTGAGAATGAAAAACCTGAAAAAACTAAACAAAAAAGCATACCTGAAAAAAAAACCAAGGTCAACAAAGAAAAACAATAAAAAATATAAAAAAAAAATTAGAACATAAAAAAATAAAAAAAATACTAAAAGATTAAAAAAGAAACAAAAAATTATGAGTACGGAAAAAAAAACCTAACCCAACCCTAACACCAATTTAAAGAATCAAACCACACACCCTCTCAAAAAACAAATAACAAGAACGCCGAAACACCCTTACCACCCCTCCAAACACCACCCCCCCGCTACCCAACATCATCTACCCCGCCCCCCCACACCTAATCCCCAAGCCCCCCACGCAGCTCCACCACACAACCTCCCCCCATCTCCCCGCAAAACTGCCTCCCTGCCTCACCCCCTCCCGCCTCCCCCCCCATTACACTACCTCCCCCCCCTAAGCCTCACACCTCCCCCCAGCCCATGCCCACCCCATACCGCTCACCCCCCAACCATCCCCTACCCCTAACCCGTCCCAACGCCCACACACCCCCCCCCCCCCCCCCCTCCCAGCGCCCGGATCCCCCCCAGCTACTACACGCCCCACCCCACCCGGCCACCAGTAACCACACTCCCCCGCACCCCACCGACTCTCCCCCCCCCATCAACCCCTCTTCCCTCTCCCCCGCCCCCTTCCGACTTCCCTCTGTTCCGACCACACCATCCCCCCAACTGATACCACTCCATCCGCCCTCCCCCTACCCCGACCCATTTCCCCCCCACAACACGAACCGCCCCCCCCCCCCCATACCCACCCGCACCACATGCATCCGCAATACTCCACCGCCCCCCCATCCCGACCACTAAGATCCGTACCTACCCCCCCCTTCACTCTCCCCCCCCATTTCTCCATACCAACCAACAAACACTAACCTATCGTCCCCCACCCAACACACCCCAACAACTCCCTACCTCCACCCTCCCCCCCCATCTTTATCCCTTAACCGCACCCCCAACCACCCCCTATATCACCCATCACCCTAGACCCCACCCATTCCACCCACCGCGCCCCCCCGCCCCACGCCTAACCCCACCCACACCCACTCCCCCCACCCCCTTGCATTTCCAATACACAACCAGCCTATCCCACGCAACCCCAACAAACTCCGGCAATGTTCCACCAACTAGCTACATACTCCCAGTATAATAACCACCACCCCATAGACTTTAACTGGTTCAACTTGCTGAAAACTACCAAACGACCAACTGATATCTTATAGATAATTGCCGCTATCGACAAACGATCCCATGAACGTAAAGTCAACGTCATCTCAACATCACAACTTACCAACCTTTTATGTGGCACAGTATCAAATGCTTTACAAAAATCTAAATATATGACATCCACTGCCTCACCCCAATCCAGTCTAGAACTAACCTCCTTGTGGAAGCTAATGAGATTAATTTGACAGGACTGATCCTACAATTCAATATTAAAAACTATTACTTTAATTAATGGTAAGCAACCATGTGTTCCAACAATGGAACGGGAACGTCACCATTGATTGACTGCAGCGGTCACGTGTCATTAAATTACATAAATGTTCAGAAGTGAACAGCTCAGAGAGGTGATATAATTGAGTGGCACGTGACCACTGCAGCCTGTCTGGAAGTTAAGACCGTGAACAGAAGACATGTGGTCGGTGAGGGCGTCGCAGCACAAAGGTGAGAGGGGAGAAGTGAATATAAATCTTTTATTTTAAATGGGCCCAACTGCTTTTAAAGAAATAAAAATATGAACTGGAAAATCCCTTTAAGCCAAACCTCATATTACATTTTCATGTATGCCAGGTCAGGCTAGATTCACTACAACAATAAAACTCAGTACTAAAAACAATTATCAACTTTTTCATAGGCAGTAATTAGATTTAATAAATTGAGCTTCGGTACTGTTGCAAGAAAAACAATTACAAACTACAACTAACCTTGCCAAGAAAAATGCCTTGATAATGGTTATTTTAGTGTGAGAATTAATGTTTAACATTGAAATATTACCCAAAATCCCAAGCAAAAGGGAAAATATTGAGATTCGTTTCAGATTTGTTTTTTCCAATCTCAGCAAAAATTTCAGACAATTAATATTTAATCTGCACATATTCCCAAGTATGTGTAAGAAACCTATCCCAGCTGCATGATGTCTTGCGAACTTAGATATCTACTAATAATGATTTGATCCCCACCATATTCATCAGATATACATTTAGAAATTTTAGTGTTAAAGTGTTTTAGTGTTTAGTGCTCGCTTCAGGTTCATTTCTACTCGATTAGGTCAGAACTTTGAATTATATAACCATTCTCTGAAAGCACAACTTGTATGCTTAAGGTCGTTGTCTTGTTACATGATCCACATTCTCTTAAGATTAAATCATGAAAGATCTTAGAATTTAGTGTAATTCAGAATTCACTGTCCCATCAATCATGGCAAGCCATCATGGCCCAGGTACAGCAAAAAAGCCGAAACAATGATACATGTTTCACAGATACTATGAGTTTTTTTTACACTGGAATGCAGTACTTTTTATTCCTCAAACATAATGCTTTTCATTTAAAGCTCAAAAAGCTCTATTTTGGTTTATTCATCCACAAATGATTGCTCCAATAGCCTTCTGGCTCCTCCAAGTTATCTATAGCAAACTGTAGTTGGGCAGCAATGTTCATTTTGCAGCAAACCTTTGTTGTGTCCATCAGTGGCCTAATGAAGGTGGATTTATGAACATTAACATCAGCTACTGTGACAAAAGTCTTCAGTTGCTGAATGTTTACCTTGGGTTCCTTTGTGACCTCACAGACTATTATAGCCTTGCTTTTGGTGTGATTTTAGCAGGTAGATGACTACTGGGGAGTGAATTTTCGCCATTTGTATGAAATGCCACTGTATATTAGTGGAGTCAAAACTTTTTTGAAATTATTTTGCAATCATTTCCAGCCTGAGGAGCATCAGCGAATCTTCTTTTTAGGACTTAAGAAATCTTCTTTGTTTATCCCATGATACATGTCTACGAATATGTGTTAGTAAGATCAGACTTTCATAGATTCATGTTCTTTGCATAAAACAGGTTACCCACTTACAACTGATTGTCATCTCATTGGTTGAAAACACCTTACTCTAATTTCACCTTCAAATTATTTGCTAATATTTGATTTTTACATATTTTTGCCACTCACAGGTATATGTTACTAGATGACTTTCCTGAAATACAAATTGCCAAGGATAGTAGTTTGGACGTTGATCTGTTTCTTTTTCTCTACTTTTAAGGCTTGTGTGAAAATCTGATGTAGTTTTAGGTTGAATTTACACAGAAATATAGAAAATCCTGAAGGTTTCACGAACTTTCAATCACCACTGTTAAAACTGTCCTAAATCTAATAATTCCAATATATTAATTAGTTTATCCTTCTGCAGTCAAAAATGTGAAAAAAATATTTGTTGCTAACTGAAAAGTTAGCCTAGTTGAAAGGTTTATTAATACAAGTTCATATTATTGAAGGCTAAACCACCATTAGTACAGTAGGAGCATTGAAATATAAAGACATTTTGGAGAATTTCTATAGTTTTGAAGATGTCCTGTTCAGACCATAACAGAGCAACAATAAAATAAAATAAATCAACTGTGGTAAAATGACCTTTTTAAAAAGGGGCCACAAATCCACAATGTGCTCCTTTATTTCCGAGTACTGTGTTTAAGTAAAGTAGAACACTCATGTAACATACTTTCAAAAACTACAGAATCAGGGCAATAAATATTTAGCTGTGTCTTTCTGTCAACACCTCCTGTTTAAGAGAAAAACTTGTATTGAAATTAAATATGTACAAAAAATGTAACCTGAGCTCCTCTGACGTGTCTGAATGAAAACTAGTATTTGCCTTAAAATATCCGTTCTGAAGTATCTTTACATAGAATTCTACATTGTGCCATTCCTCTGTTATTCCTTCTGGCAATTGGGTGTTCCCTATTCCCTATGACAAAAGACAGTTTCTTTACACAGTCTGACACTATTGCATTGGGTAGGGAATCATATAAGTAAATATAGTAATGGTCACCCCATGCTGAGAATTAGGCATATGCAACACAAAAGGGGACATGTATGAAAAATGGTGCCGCCTCGATAGTCATATTTCTCAGTAGGTTAGTGTAGCATTCGTCAGTATGTATGAAACTGTCTCACAGCACTTTACAA
Organism: Phyllomedusa bahiana; assembly: GCA_025379985.1. Classification (NCBI taxonomy): domain Eukaryota; kingdom Metazoa; phylum Chordata; class Amphibia; order Anura; family Hylidae; genus Phyllomedusa; species Phyllomedusa bahiana. The sequence continues at coordinate 112,123 of JAODAL010007402.1, forward strand.
ATATGTGCCGTTGTGAGACACATTTATGTGCCAAAAAGTGATGCACAGAGTGTCTGCGCCAAATTTGTCTCTGCCTCACCATCGAAATTGGTATCAGTTAGTCCAACACTTTAGCGCCACATTTTGGCGTGACACATTCATAAATGTAGTACGTTATACAGATTTGGCATGACATGCCCACGGAGAATTGCCGCAAACAAGTGACGGGTCTGGCACAGAATGCACCAGAATTTGATGTACGGCCGTTTAGGACAGGGCAATAACAGGTTTTTGGCTTTACACACACCAGAAAACTGGTGCAGCCCCGTTCATACATATCAGAGTCTTTCTGTAGCACTATGGATTTAGTTTAATTACCAAGCACCTATTTCAGTCCACAGGATTGCATGGAACTCAATATTTGCAGCAGCACCTTTGCGCCTGGAAATGTTTAGCAATAACAGCAAAATGTACATACAATGGTAGTCGATGGCAATAATTTAAAGTCACAGTGACCTTTGAGATGCTACAATGAATTTCAGGGGCGGCAGGCTATGGGAACATCTGCTGCTAGATCCCTTACTAATCCAAAAGTTGCCAACATCAGTGCTTTACGAACAGTACACAAGAAACAGAGGGGTTTTTTGTTGCCATTCATAGTGCGCCAAAAAATGAGCTCAGCATTTCCTGCCAATAGCTGCATGCTGCAGTTTTAAATGGACTTTATATTTACCGTCCTCTCCATGTTCCATCCTTTCTGGTACGTAGCCTTTATATGCTACACATATCTGACCATTACATATACACACCTTGGCACTGTAAATTTTGTATATACAGCTGAAACCAGAAGTTTACATACAGTATATAAAAAGATACATATGCATGTTTTCTAACTATCTGACATGAAATCAGGATAAAAACCTTACCCGTTTCTGGTCAATTAGGACTACCAAATTTTTTAAAGCATTTTTATTATTTTCTGCAAGTCAAAAGTTTACATGCATTTCATTAGTATTTGGTAGCATTGCCCTTAAACTGTATGACTTGGGTCAAACGTTTTGGATATCCTTCCACAAGCTACTCACAATAGTTGGTAGGAATTTTGGCCCATTCCTCCTGACTGAACTGGTGTAACTGAGCCATGTTTGTAGCCTTGCTCACACCTGCCTTTTCAGCTTTGCCCATAAATTTTCAATAGGAATGAAATCAGGCTTTGGTGCTGGTAAAAAAACGCTTACTAATAACATATGGACGTCAACCTAGATCAATACCGCGTGGGACTATGGACACATCACAGGTTTTTACAAAATATGTGATTTTGTGAAGGATGTATTAATGTTTTTTAATGAAAGAATATATTAAAAAAGAAAAAAAGTATGAAACATTTGAAAGTGAATGAGGACTTATACAGCCTGCTTATGACTTTGTTGGGATGTACTGTTGGTCGGTAGTTGGGAGACTCCATCACAGGCTGAAGTAATGTGAACCATGCGCAAAGTTGTTTGGTCATTCTTTTTCTGCTAAGGATTTCATGCATGTCATTAGAATACAAACACATTAGCTAAAATTCTCATGAAGTAGTTGCAAAATATCTCTTTTCCATTCTGAAACCTCATGTGGCTGTGAGTATCTTCTTATATTTACTAGAAGAGAATTAGCCTCTAAATAGCTGTGTGTATGTGTATATATAGATAGGGTATGTATGTGCGTATTTCACAACTCTGAAATTCTAAATATTTGTATTTTAATGCTCCTATTTAATCTTATATAACTATTAGTTATATAGCTTAGATTTGTAATATAAATTCTATAGACATTTTAACATTGATAATATTCTTATAGAAAAGATTATAATAAGTTATGCAATAAATATTATTCCTAGAAAGAGAACTATAAGAATATTTAAAGGTGATTTATTAACTACGACAGTGTGAAATGAGGCATATCTATGTCTTACGAGTAAAATCTACCTTTAAACCAGTGGCCGTAATGGATATGTAATTCCATGTATATGTCATTAAATTATATGTAATTAAACTAGATGTCATTAATTTATGTGTAACCCCAAATATATGTTCCTACATGATAATTATCAGCTAATGAATATCTGCCAGTAACAAGTAAAGCTGAAAGGATATGAATACCAATAGTTGAAGCTAAATGAATGCTATTGACAGTGATAATTTAATGGTGAACGTTTCAGTGACATTATTCTGGCAAAGCTGTTCTCACACTTGTGTCATTGTTTTCAACTTGTTTCAGGTCCATGGAAGTGCCAATGGTACATCACAATCACAGCTAAGAACATACAATTAAATAATCTGTTAGCTGTTAAAGTATGTAATGATGAGTAGTCAACAAGACTATCTTATTCCCCTAGTACATCATTAATGTTTCATTGCAGAGTTCATACATCTCCAGCTTATTTATGTGCTTTACATAAAGTATAATGTATTTTTTTCTATAATGTAAAGCTATTTTTACCTTTTTTGTGCTTGAGTTGCTCAATATTCAAAGTATTCTTCTTTCTGTAGGTAATTTGATACATCCTTGCATATACAGATAACCAAATCACACCTTGTGTATGCCTATAATAAAAATTATGGAATCACCACACTCACTTGGCTTTTTAATCATAGCAAATACCCAAAACATAGATATGATGTAAAACAATGTTTAATAACTGAAAATTCTGTCCACATTAAACATATCTCCAATAAATAAAAATTAATTATTTTAATTGAAAACATATATTTTTTCATAGGCCAGAAAAAAATTGCAGTTTATACTTTCTTGTGTTTATCATGGGCTAAGTTCGTTGAGGGATGGACCTCACTAATAATAGACAAAATTCTATGACAAGCGGACAAGCTGCCGAAACATTGTTGCAGACCAAGTACACCCATCATAGCAGCATAATTCTATAATATTGGCCACTTTCAGTTGGTAATGATAATGTTGATGCATTAGTTCTTTCCTCCTTGCCTTCTAATAGCCTTAACTTTTTTATTTTTCCATCTGTATAGACATATGAGGGCTTTTATTTTGTGGGACAAGATGTACTTTCTAATCGTGTCATTCACCATACCATAGAATATACTGGGAAACCGCAAAAAAGATGTACTTGGGATGAGGTTTTTTTTACGGCGTTCACTCTCTGGTATAAATGATGTGTACTCTGTATCCTGCAGGTTGATTCGATTCAGGCAATATCAAACATTCTCTATTTTTGAAATGTGCGCGGTAGACCAATAACTTTTTTGCACTTCCACCTATACGCGTGAGTAAGGGGACATTTTTTGCATCAAGCAAACACAGTCAAACACACACTATTTTTGAAAAGCACCTTAATAGCAGTGTAACGGAGCTCCCCACTCCTAAGAAACTTGTATATACATGGCTCAGCTTCACACATAATAGCGCAGCAGCAGCATGTCTGCCACGTTTCGGGATCCATCCCCTTTGTTGCTTGACAAAGGGGGGTGGACTCTGAAACGTGGCAGACCCGCTGCTGCTGGTAAACTGCTGCCACAATATGCGCTCAAACATCTAGCCAGACAATTAAGGACTCTGCAAACAAAGTAAGACTGTTCTTAATTTTTGATACTATGGAAGCATAAATAGGCGATATGATAAAGCACCTGGAAAGACTTTAAGTTATATTTTAAGTTTTTTGAAAAATAAAGAAAAGGATTGTTTTACACGTAAAGTGAATACATGGATCCTGTGTTAAATGAACAAAATGATCGTGTTATTATGTGAGAAGCAGTGCCATCTATATACAAGGTGCCTTTTTGTGGCCTGAAGTTTACTGTCTATCGGTACAATTTTGAGATCGATGCAACTTTCGTGATCACTGAAATTCAAATTTTTAGGGGATCTGGAATTACTAAATTTTTTTTCTTCTACAATGTTCAGCGTACAAGACAAATGATGTTGCATTTTAAAAGATAAGACTTTTTATGATGCCGCAAAACCAAATATGTGTAACTTTTTTGTTGTTTCATATTTTTTATTTTTAAAATGGCAAAAAGGGGGTGCTTTGAACTTTTAATATTTTATTTATTTTTTAAACTTTTAAACTTCTTTTTCTTCAACATTAAGTCCCTCTTGGGTGCTTCACCAATAGAAAGCGTGATCGTTTGTACAGCCTATTGCATTGTATAGACAATGCGTTAGGGTGTACAGAGATGGCGGTTCATGCAGGAAGTAGTAAAACGAAAAACATGGCGGCAATGGAAGCCTTCACAAGGCTTCCAGCCGCCATGCTAACCGATCTGGGCCCCACAATCTCACCGTGGGGGCTGGCCGTGGCGTCTAAGCAATTAAACAGCACAGGATGGAGTCAGTTCCACCCTGTGCTGTAACCAGCGGGTGTTAGCTGCAATTAGCAGCCAGCACCCACCAGCTGTGTAGCGGGATTACAGCTCAATCCCACTACAAAGCCCCTTACCAGCACTGGGATGCAAATTTACGTCCTGTATCGTTAAGGGGTTAAAATGTCCAGTGTAAACTCCAACAAAAACTAAGCTCAAAATACAAAGTTACATTTTGCATTTTTTTTCCTGTTCACTTCTTTAATGTTTTGGCCCCTAGTTCCAAGTTCTATATTTTCAAGTTCCTGCATTCCTGAATCCTAGTTTCCTGAGTTCCTTCTTCCAGTGTTCCTGCATACCTTAGCCTTACCTAGTCTGGTGTCCTGTGGTTATGATCTCTGCCTATTCCTGGTATCTATGTTTCTGTATCAGTGTCCCATGCCAGTTCTTTCCGTGTTCCAGTATTCTTATGCAAGGTGTAAATTGCTCCAGGATTCATGTGCCAGCTATACCTATGATTTAGGCTATGTCTACCCTGCATCGGACAAAATGCAGGACCGTGGTTTTTGTCACGTTTTATACAAAAACCACAGTCGCTTCTTTTTTTTGACGTCACCCATACAGTTGTATTGTATGGAAAGACGCCAAGAAAACTAAAAGCGTCCGCACCAGAAGACGAGGGGGGAAAAAACTAGCTGTGAAGACTACAGCTCGTCTTTTCTATTCTAGTATATGGGGCCGCATGAACGATCGTATTTGCGGTGCTTTAAAAAAAATAAACGCTGAAAATACGATTGTAATCCTGTGCAGTGGAGACATAGCCTTAGTGTTACCGTGCTAGCTATACCTGTGTTTCTGTGTCTGCTGTGCCCATGCTCCAGTGTTTCTGTGCCTGCTGTGCCTGTGCTCCAGTGTTCCCGTGCCTGCTGTGTTTCCATACCTTCTGTGTTCTCCTGCCAGCTGTGTTTCCATGTTCCAATGTTCTCATGCCAGCTGTACCCATGCTCCAGTGTTCTTGTATCTCTGGCCTCCATGTCACCAGTGTCCACTGAAATCAAGAGGAGAGGAAAAACATGGAATATTTGAGCACTGCTGGATGGAGGGCAGAGGCTTGCATCCAATATAATTTATTAGGCTCGGCAGTTTATCACAAAACAGATCCTTCTTTAAGTAAATAGCCACATATATCAATCACCCTCCAACCTGTAAGCAGCAAGTCCAGCAAAAGATCAATGGGCCATTGTCAGAAAACTTAATAACTTTTAATATGTCAATCTTAAAAACAGTAGTTTAGCCAATATATATCACATAAATAATGAAGAAGGGGTACTTAATGTATCCATTGTGGTGCAAAACCATTCAGTCCATAAAGTTTTCAAGTGTCCTCTTCTTAGCCCCAGCAGGAGCTTTCCTAGGAGACGCCAGGAGACCGGGCAGATCGTGTCTGTGCACGTAGAACGCAGTGACGTTTCGGGGAACTCCTCCCCTTTCTCAAGCATACGCCTACTAGCCCGCATACAACCTATATAGGGCTAATAACAAACACATGAGTAACATCCTTTAAAACACCGATAAAAACAATAACAATAAATGTTTTAAAAAAAATTTTTCCCAAGGGGAATGCTTTTGGGGCTGAAGGGCCTTTCATTGATCCCCTTTGGACCATCGCATTTTAGGGGGAATGAATCCAAAAGGCTCCCCTTTTGGAGGAGCCTTTTTTTTTAACTGCCAATCTTCCTGAAAATTTTAAAAGTTTTTCCAAAAAGAAAACAGCGAATTCGGGAAACCCCCATTTTTTTTCCCTTTAACGAAATGGCGTGCCATTTTTTAAAAAAATTTTTTTTGTTTATCCCTTTAACATCTCTTACCCTCATCCTCTTCAAAAAGTACCTTTTTTTTAGCAAAAAAATTTGGGTTAATCAAAAATTATGTTTTTTAAATTAAATTTTCTTAAAGGGCCTCACTCGTTTGGCCCCCTTTAAACCTTTCACGGGGCCCCTTTTTAACATTTAAAAAACCCTGCCCCGGCTCTCGCTTTGTATAGAAACCTTTTAAATCTGATGGGGGGAAACCCCTTCGTGGGGGATGGTTTTTTTTTTAAATCCCCTTTTTTGATGGGAACCCAAATGTTGGCATTTACGACATGAAAAAATTTTCCAGTTTTTTAACCCGGGTTTTAAGAGTAGTTAAAAATCTTTGGGCACTAATTTTTTAAAGAATCCACAGATATTAACCTTCCCAAAAAATGGTTCTCCCCAAAAGGTATACCTAGGGGATTTTCCCCAAAATTAGTGACCCAAAAACTTTGGATCAGATTGTAAAATCCTCCAGTTTTTATTAATGACTTTTTTTTTATAAGGTTAGCATGTCGATCATAGGAGGACATGAAGGTGAAACCCTCTTTTTTCTTCTTTTCTTTAGATTTAAACATATCTGAACGAGGTATTGACATCACCTCGCTACCAATTTTTTCAACTTCCTCTTTGTTATAGCCTCTGTTCACAAACTTTTCAGTCAGTTCACTCATTTGAACACGATATTCATCATCGCTGGAACAAATACGTCTCACCCGTGTGTACTGGGATTTAACAATCCCCCTAAAAACTTGGGGGGCATGTTGGCTGCTACGATATAACAAATTGTTACAATCAGTGTCTTTTTTATACATAGTAGTAGTTAACATTGTACCTTCCCTTTTAAGTAGAACGTCATGGTAGGAAATTTCATATTGATCTTTAGAAACTGTAAACTTGATGAGTGGGTGAATATAGTTACATAGTTACATAGTTAGTACGGTTGAAAAAAGAAAAGTGTCCATCAAGTTCAAAAAAGGGGTTTTGGGGGAAATGGGTGAAGGGAGAGAGACAAGGAATTTTTTGTAAGCCTCCCCCACGGGTTAAATTCCCTTGAGCCCAAAAGGGAATAAAACCAAAAATTCTGCTCCAGGGGTTAGACCAAAATCCCCTGACCCCAGAGCCTCCACCACCCGGGGACCCGAATTTTACATGGCAAAGAAACGCATTAAATATTCTTTAATTTCCCAGGTTGGTATTAAGCCTTTCTTGAAACTCTCTACATTTCCCTCCCGGTAAACTAGCCCCCTCAGGTAGGCTATTCCACAGATTCACAGTTTTTTCATGAAAAAACCCCTCTTCTCCTCTGGAGATTAACCCTTTTTTTCTCTAGTCGAAGGAATTTCTTGTTCTTTTGAGGGGGTTCTTTTTGAAAAAATTTTTCCCCCCATCCCTTTTTGTAGGGACCATTTAAAATATTTATATAAATTAATCATTTTCCCCCAAAACCCGTTTTTTTCCCTCAAGAAAAAATTAAAAGTTCAATTCTACAAACCCTTTTCCTCATAACAAAGATGCCCCTTTCCCCCCTTATAAGTTTGGTTGCTCGTTTTTGTACTCTCTCTAGCCCCTTTACTTTCTTTTTTAAAAAATGGGGGCCAAAAAAAACCTGAACAGCTATTCAAAAGTGAGGCCCGCCCCCAAAATTTTTTTTTAAAACAGGGGGAAAAAAGAATTAACCCTTGCCCCGCGGGGTCCTTTGCCTTTTAATACACCCCTTTATCTTACTTGCTCTAGAGGAAACCCCTGATTGAAAATTGCATGATTCTGTAGTTTTGGATCTACAAGAACGCCCAGATCTTTCTCAAAAAGGATTTTTAAAAGTTTTTCCCCCCCTGGGACATATGTTGTGTGATTTTTTTCCTCCCCGAGGCAAAACCCTTACATTTATCCAAAATTGAACCCCATTTCCCAAAAGTGGACCCCCCAAGCCTCAGTGTGTCCAGGTCTGCTTCCCCAATTTATGAGCATCTTCCAAGATTGCCACTACCTGCATAGTTGGTTTTCATCTGCAAAAATCGAGACGGTGCTATCGATTTCCCTTTACTATTTCCCTTTTTTTAAATACATTTTAAAAAAGAGAGGCCCAAAAACTTTTAGCCCTGGGCACACCCTTACGACCGGGGACCACTCAGGAGTAGGAGTCATTTACCACCCCCTCTCTGGGGGACGATCTAGCAGCCCCGGTTTTTTTATCCAAAATTTCACCCTGTTTATCTCTTTTCCCAATTTGGAAATTTTAGTTTACCCCAAAAAACGCTTATGAGGGACAGTGTCAAATTTCCTTTGCAAAAATCTTTAAAAAACAATATCCAAAGCTTTCCCCCCTATCCAAATTCTACTCACCTCTTTTATAAAAAAAAACCGATTGGTCTGACAGCTTCGTCCTTGAAAACCATGCTGGGGGAATCACTTTAAAAAAAAATTTTGGGTTTTTCAACATACTTTGTATATAGTCCCCTTTTGAGCCCCCCCAAACCCCCTTTTTCCCCCAAAGATGTTAAACTTACTGGTCTATAATTAAACCCGGGCAAGGGCTTGGAACCTTTTTTGAAGATGGGAAAATTCCCTTTGCCTTGTCCCGTCTCCTTTGTACTAAAACCGTCACCAGAGGGAATTTTTAAATATCATGTTTTTAAGGGGGCCCGAGGGTAACCCAGCTGAGGGGTCTTTAAGAACTCTTGGGTGAATGCCCTCAGGGCCCGGAGGGCCCTTTTTCCCTTCAGTTTATTTAAAATTCGGGTTTGAATTTTTCTACACTGAGGGGAAATTTAAATTTTAGCAGATGAAGTTTTAACCGTACTGGCCCCCAAACCCTCCCTTTGGCCCCTTGGCCCCCCCCCAAAACAAATTCCCATGTTTTATTTACCCGTATTATAAATGAGTGAAAGAAACCCTATTTAGTTCCCTTTCCTTCTCCCTTTGGGCACCCCCTGACCAAACCCCCCAAACACAGGTTTTTGGGGTCCTTCTTGACTTTTTGGCTTTTTGGTTTTTTATGTTAAAGAATTTTTTTGGGGTTTGTCTTGGGTTTTCCTTGGCCACCTTGCCCTTTTATATTGAATTTTAGTGTTTTATCACTTTTTTACAGTTTTTTTTAAGGCCCCTATAATTTTCAAAAGGGCTTTATGCTGACCCCTCTGAATTTTATTTTTTAAATGCCCCTTTTTTTTATTGTTTATTGCCCCCCTTTTAAAAGAAGGGAGGAGCCATGTTGGTTTTAGTTTTGTCGCCTTATACTTGTTACCCCTAGGAATATATTTTGCAATTTAAAAATTTCCCCCCCAAAATTTTATTTAAAAGCTCCCCCATTGGGTTCTATATCACCAATTTTCTAATAGCTGCTCCCCAGTTTTAGGTCCTGTTTTTGCATCCTCAATAAGGGAAAAAATTTTGGCCCCTTTTAAAAATTTAAAAAGTTTTTGCCTTCCCCGCTCTGTTTTTCTTTTTTCCCGTTTTTCACTAAATGAATTTTGATTTTTTGGTCAGTTACCCAAAATTTTCGAAAAAACCCTGACCGCTTCCCGATTTGTTCTGCTTTGTTTAGAAATGACCCCGATCTAACAGAACATCACTTTTTAGGGGTTTTCCCCCACAAAAATTTCCCCAAAAAAAATTATTTCCTTTTTAAAAGATTGAGGAACTTTTCCCCTTTTTTAGTTGTTTTTTTTTAAACCGTGACTCAGTCAATGGGTGGGAAATTAAAGTCACCCTTTATTAAAACCGTTTCTGCCTGTGCTGGGCCCCCCCATTTGATTATGCAAACGGGTTTTTTATTCCCCAGTGGTGTTCGGGGGGGTCTAGATTACCCCCAAAAATAATATTTTTGTTTTATTCCCCCCCTTTTATTTCCACCCACAATTTTTTCCACATCTTTTTCTTCTCCGCCCTGGATTTTTCTCCCTTTTACATTTGCCTTTATATTATTCCTTTTCAAAACAGACCATCCCCCCTTTCCCCCCCTGTTCGTCTGTTTTTCCCAAATAGATTAAAAACCTTGAATGTTGATTCCCAAAAATGGGGGTGGGCCCCGCCTGTTTCAGCAATACCTACCAAAACAATCATCTCCTCTACAAAAAAGCACCTAAAAGGCCCCAAATTTTTGGTTTTCAAGGGCTTCTAAACATTTGTGAAAAGGAAAATTTTTTGTTCCCCCTTTCCCGTAAAACACTTTCCCTCAACGGTTTTGGTTGGGTTTTTAAAATTTTCATTTTTTTTGGCATGGGGAAACATACATTAACCGTTCAGTAGAAGCATGGGAAATTTAAAAGTTACCTGTTTAGTAGACAGCATGGGATTAAAAGTTACCCCCCGGGTTTAGATGACGGCTTTTTTATTTTTAAAAAATCTCTCCCTTTTGGTAGATGGGGCCCTGGGATTATACTTTTACCTTTAGTGAACAGCCCTTTTGATTTTTTTATTACACAATTTTGTAGATGGCATGAAAATTTTTCATGAAATATTGTGGGTTTCCCCATATTTCAAAAGCTGGTTTTTTCAAACCATGGATCTTTATCCACCCGGTCTCTCAACCTCCCCCCCTTTTCCCCTTCTCCACCCTTAAAATAGTTGGGCCCCCTCTCAAAACCCATCTACCCATTTCCCTTTTTATATTGTTCCCTCCTTTATCCCTTTGGGTTTTAAATACCCCCCGCCCCCCTTTAGAATTTCTTTCCCCCAGCCGGGAGACCCCCCTTTCCCTTAAAGGGGCAAAATTTTTTGTAGAAAAAAAGGGTTTGTACCCCAATGAAAGGCAGCCCAGTGCCCCTAAGAACCCCAAAACCCCCCGTCCTACAAACCCAAAACTTCGCCTGCATTTTAACTCCCTGAGCTCCCGGGTTTTTCTTTCCTAGTAGCCCCTTTGGGCCCGGCCAAATATTCCGGAGAACACAAACCCTTTGGGGGTCCCCTTCCCCCCAGTTTTGAGCCTAGTTTTTAAAAATTTTTCCCTTTTGGATCCTTTCCCCCTACCAAAGTATTTTTGGGCTTGGTTCCCAAATGGGAAACCAAAAACAGTGGGTCAAAAGGGCCAGCCCCTCCCCCGTAATTTATCCACCCCGGTCCACCCCAGCCGAACCCCCGGCACCCGGGAGGGCCCGCCCCAAAACCTTTTGGGTTTAGGCGGGTCCTGGGCAAATTTTCTATCCCCCTTTTGATTAAGAAAAACCCCCCCCAACTACAACTGTTTTTTCTTTTCCCGCATTTCCCCTCCCCCCCACTACTAGTTGGGCTGCTCTTCCGGCTGGGTAGGGTGCCATTTTAGAGGGTGTTTCCCCCAAACAATTTTCACCCCCAAATTTTTTCTAGGGGAAACTAGGAGGGGGAAAAAGGCCCCTTTTTTCTGGTACCCCTGAACTCCCCCGTTCTCTTTTAAACCCCAAAAACACAAACTCCCCCTGGGTGATCCCAAAACTCCCCCCCCTCCAAAAATTTGCCACTAACTGTTTTTCTCCAAGGTTTTTTAAAAATCTTTCTAAATTGTCAATCGCCCTCAGTGTCGCATTTTGTCCTCTAGGTCTAAAATGCGAAACTAACCCGGCGTTTGGCAAATGCTCACATTGCTCCCGCGGGGAATTTTTCCCTGGGGCCTCCCTTTCTTTCCCGTAGTGCATACATTTTGGCAGATTGTGACTTTCTGGAAGTTGCCAGTGAAGCTGCCCATTATCACGGGGGGTGCAACAGCAATGAAGGGAAAAAAAAAAATAAAAAAAAAAATAAATTTTAAAAAAAAGGAGATTTTTGGGGTATTTAAAAAAAGAAGTTTGTTACTTTCCTGTTTTTTCTCCTGTTTGAGTTGCGGACTTGTGTTGGGGCTAGTGTGAAAAAAGTTTTCCCCAAATCATGAAACGGATCCCTTTTAAACCCCGGAAGGAAGGGCCCTCGTCCACATATCTCAGCCAAAAAATTGCCCTGGCCCCAAAACTGGGGGGCAGAAAAAAAAAAAATTCCTTTTCCAAAAAAACCCCCTGAAAATTTAGCGTAAAATTGGTGTTACAGGAGACCCCACCGAGGGCCCCCCCGTAAACTGAAGGTAAAAAAATATTAACCCAAAAAGGGAAAAAAAGTTCTTTGTTAGAACCCAAAACTCAAAAAGCTGCAACTGAAAAGCAATATGAGCAGTTAGATAAATGTGGGGGTTTTGACAGAGGAACCCTTTTCCCCGACGCTCCCGAATATTTTCCCCATAAAGGGATGTTGGTGAATAAAGATTTTGGGGGAAAAATGTATGAAAACTCCCCCACGGGCAGAGCAATTTTTTCCCCGTTTTTCGGCCCAAAAATTTTCCCCCTCAGGAGGGCCGGGGGCGAGGTGGCTCATAAAAGTTCCCCCCCGCGCCTCGTTTAGTGTGTAAAGGGGGCCGTGGTGACCCCTTGGGGGCCCGTTTCGGGACTGCGCCCCCCAAGATTTGCCTTTCCCGAGGGGGAATGCGTTATACATGGGGAAAAGGGGCTGGCCAGGGCTGTATTTATTGGTCCGGTGCTTTCCCCCGGCCCTAAACCCCAATTTCGCCCCATTAAACCAATTACATAACCCCGGCCCCCTTTTTATATTTTGCCACACCCCTTTACAAAAAAACCAACCCCCTTTGGGCCATGTATCGGCCCCAAAAAAAGAAAGCTAATGGGAAAGGGTTTTGCCGTTTTACCCAGCTTTCCCCAGATGTTGGAGAACCCATTCAGAAACCAAGATAGAATGGGGAAAGCCCCACACTGTGGGGCCCAAAAATCTAAAAATTATACTTCAACCAATAAAAACCCAAATGAAGAATTAAAAGGGGAAAATTGGTTTCCCCAAAACCCCCCTTTTATTTATCAATCCCGAAACCCCCATCCTTATTCCCTTTTTTCCCTTTACCCTTTTTTTTTTCTGAATTTTAGATTTTTTGTTTTGGGTTCCTTTTGACAGAAATTTTCACCCGAAGCAAAAAATCAGACTTCATTTTCCCAGAATGTTCTAAAAAATGAAAGGCCCCCCGTGGGAGGGCAGGGAAGACCCGGGGGCCCCCCCTTCTTCCAGTGGACAGGTTCCCTTGTTTTGATGGAAGGTCTAATAAGTTTTTTTGATGGATGGCCAGGTTTGGGATGCAAAAAATAAAAAGCCTAAAGGTGTCCCCAAACGCGCCTTTTGATGCGTTTGGTTTAAAGTGTGTTTTTTTT